>JAQFVV010006436.1:748270-927213 GCA_028023455.1 Epiperipatus broadwayi | reverse complement strand
AAAGCTGACCACAGATATAAACACTTAAGTAAATGGATCAGCAAAGGCTGGCCACAAAGTCAGCCCGAGAGACTACATAAAACTTTATGGGACGTAAGACAAAGACTGTCCATAAAGAAGGGATGTATTTTAATGGATGATAGAGTGTTGATACCGAGCAGTGGGCGGAATAAGATTTTTCACTTAATTCATCAAGGTCATCCTGGGATAGTGCAGGCCAAAGCTCTGGCTCGTAGTTACATATGGTGACCCGCAATAAATTCTGATATAGAGAAATATGTGAAATCATGTGAAAGTTGCCAAAAAATGCAAATATGCATGAGAAAAATATGCTGCTAGGCTGGCAGCTGAAAGAGCGTGGAGCCGTATTCACATTGACCATGCTGGACCATTTCATGGCTTTATATTTTTGGTAGTGATCGACGCTTATTCAAAGTGGACAGAATATAGAGTAGTAAAAAACACCAGTACCGAAGAAACAATCGCAAAACTGAAGGAGATTTTTGCTGTTCATGGGATTCCTGAAACAATCATGTCTGACAATGGTACCAGTTTCACATCCACTAAATTTGAAGAATTTCTCACAGAATGGGGAATTAAACACTTAGCTACGCGACCATATTACCCAGAGTCCAATGGTATTGCAGAAAAGGCAGTACAAACATTGAAGCAAACCTTATGGAAGGAAAGCACTGCAAATATACAAGACACCTTACATTCTGCCTTATTATATCAACATAGTACTCCTTGTGCTACAGGAAAATCTCCTGCAGAATTAATTTTCGGACGGAAACTCCGCACGAAACTATCGTTAATCCACCCAGAACAATACTCTGCACACTACGAAAGCAATGCTGGAGATACTATTTACTCCAATGGAGAAAAATTCTGGGTTAGAGATGTTATCAGGAAATACTGGGTGAAGGCCTTCATAAAAGAAATTCTGTCAAAACAAATAAAACTTGTAGAGACAGAAACTGGAAAAACAATGTATAAGCACATAAATCATGTGAGACATTGAAAAGAATTAGTGCAAACCGGAAGTACTGCAGCACCGCGCATTCCCAAATGCGAAGAGAAATCCGATGATCAAGAAACTGAAGGAGCCAACAAAACACCAGTAGAAGAGAAGTACGATGATCAAGAGACCAACAAAACACCAGTAGAAGAGAAAATATCTCCACAAAGATCTTCAAGAACAAGAAAAGAACCCGCGTACTTAAAAGATTATGTAAGACTTCAGAAACAATAATTTCTGAAGTGGTGGAGGTACTATATATGTGTATAATAATTAATAAGTTTTGTTAAAATAAATTATACCTATATAATAATTAACGTTTTATTAAAATAAGTTTTATTAGATGAAATAGACAGGAATTTTGTAATTAAATTTGGTACGCTATTAAAGATAGGCACTTCAGATTAGAAACTAATTAAGCAGCTATATTAAAAGTGCTGATTACTAAAAGTAGACAATAGGAGAATTAATTGGTTTCTAAAACATTCCTTAACAAGAAAAAAGGAAGGAACAAAGAATAACTAAGTAGCACTTGTAGCGTGGAACTCATTGAATGCACATGAAAGTCAAGAGTTTTAACTTAGCAATGGAACAAACCCAGTGAACTCCACCACTGAAGGTTAAAAAGTGGACCTAGGAACTTTGCAGGCCACACTGGTCTAAATTATGTTTTCCTTATGCCTTCGTGGCCAGCGTTCATAAGTAAACTTAATTGTTTTATAACTATATATGTAATATTATTTATCTGATTGATAATTCTATTAAACTATTTGTCTAATCATTTGGTTTCTCCTGTCTATTTACCTGATTGTTAAGCTGAGTGCATGGCTGTACACAGCAATATATTTAATTACAATCATTTTAAGTTTTGAATAATATATTGTGTTTTTATAATCATGATAGAAAAAAAATGAATGAAATATTTAATACAATAGTCATTTTTAAAAAATCAAAAACAGCCATATTGTCTAAACATGATGCCCATGAAAACGATTAATAAATCAAAAAAACGTTCAGCTAGGAGAGCAAAGTAATGATATGTATCAAAAACTGTATTTAAAAAAAAACAATAGCAGTTAGTTAATGTACAAATTAAAATAATAAGAATGAAATGATTAGTTCGAAAAGAAGTTAACCTTTGACCCAGAAGCTTCAGCCCACGGGTCCACCTATTTTTTATAAGTATATGAATGATGTAAATGCTTTCTTGTGTAAAATCTGATGAGATTTAGGCTCTTATTAGTTGATTAGAGTTTAGTATGAATAAAAAGAATTTAGAATGGATAAGATCATCAACTTCAGAAGTAATAAAAACACAGAATGGAAAGCAAAGAATATTATATTATTTTCAGTTTTTATAATGGAAAAAAAATAGATTAGACTATTATAATTGATTCATACTGTTTTTATCAATGCTATGAAACTGTTAATTAATTTGCAAGTAATAAATTGTCACTTTACCCTATCTCAAATAACTTTTAATTTTTGTTTATTGGATTTAGAGTCATCTGAGTAAATGTAAAGTTAAAAATAGGAGCTAAAAGATCTACTTAATTAGGTAACCTATATGATTTTTATATATGGTTTTTATAAAAGAACTACAATAGTCAATTTTAATTTTATAGCAAAAATGTTTTAAATTGTGTTTACTTTAAAGTAATTTGGATATTTCTTATTAATATTATTAGTTTTTTTTTTTTTTGCTTAAGGTCAGTTGCCAAGACGACAAATATCCATCATTAAGTATTAAGATTCTTATTAAAAATAAGATGAGTTGTTTGTCTAATATTCATGTTTTGAATGTCATAAATTTTAATTAAAATAAAACCGATATCAATTTTTGTAATGTTCTTGTTATTATCAGATAACATATATATGACCTCGCAACTTATTTGAGGAAAACTTTTTTGAGGTAACGTTTTTTTCTTGCAGTGGCCTATTATACATAGAATGATGATCAAAATTATAATATACGCTATTAACTTCTATTTATTTGAAAATATGGTTAGAAATCCCGAATTATTTTCAAAGCTCAAACGTGCATGCACACACATAAAATAATAATGTTATATTTAAAAAAAAAGACTAAAATGAAATAGAAAAAAATAGATAAGAGTAAAAAATAAAAGAGAATAACTTGAAATAAATTGTTTTAAATAAAATGTAAAACATTTTTTGATATAAGACTGATAACTTACATGACAGCAAGTATATGTGCAAAGGAAGAAATATTAAGTTTTGCCCAGGCTTCTCATTTTGAAAAGACCATTAGTAAAACATATTTAAAGACATCATGGCTGAAGCAGGTTTTCAAATACATGAAATTGAACTAAATATTTTTGATTATCGTTTCAGCAATATGCTAAAATAGCTGGACATCATTGTATATTTCTATAATTATTTAAGCAATGATGGATATGTTTTTTTCTATAAAAAATCTATATATTGAATTTTTTTTTAATTTTTCATAAAAAAAATATTTTAGGGTCAGAAGTTTAAATCTTATTGTTGTCTTGGTACTTTGGTATTATTCCTGCTATGACATATTACTTCGATGATGTATTATTCTATGTTTGCAATATATTTAAAATAATTTTTCCAAGGAATGTGTGGACAAACTTAATGGATAAAATTTGTCTGCAAATTTTTTGGAGGAATTCTTTTAAACATATCACAAACTTAGAATAAGATACCTCACCAGTGTAATACATTATACCACACATAATACCAAATTTTAAATCTAAAAACAATGCAGAGATATATTTATTATAATGAAGGAAAAACACACTATGATATTAAATAAAAACAGATAGTTATGAGTATTTGAATTTCCTTCAGTATAATATAGCATTTTGTGCCATCGTAAGTACCTAGCACATGTAATACAAAACTTCAAATATAAAAAAAATGCATCTCATATAAAAAAGAACCCTGAAACATTTCTTAAATGATCAATTGTAAGATACAGTTTTAGCTTTACAGTTTTTTAACTAAAAAAAGTAACCAACTGTAAGATAAAGTTTTAAAATTATCTAAAAATTGGGGAACTGTAAGTTTAAATTTCTATTTTAAATGTTTTTTTTTAAAAAAAACCATATATATATATATAAAGTTTTAGCAAAAAAACAAAACAAATATATAAAGTTTTAGCTGTAAATGTATTTTTCAATATAAAACTGTATTACTCACAAATGATGTGAGAGATTTATATTGTGTATGTATGAAGAAATCATTGTAGTTGACTATACCATTTAATATTTTCCAAAATAGAGAGGAAAGGGTCAGTTTATTTGACATAGATTAGTTATGCCAGGATTCTTGGATGTCATGACATCATAAATGAAGACTTTGAATAAATATTATCAGACAGAAACATCACCAGAATAATACATGATAGTAGGAGTACAATTGTCTTTAATAAAAATTATTTTAATTTAAATTAAAATTTAAACCTATAATTGACAACCTATATATCAAATAATTTACCTGTCTGCAAAAGAATTTACTACACCTTTGATTTTAATGACAGTACCACATTGCAGACTTCCAAGATTATACTTAAAAGGAACACCCTACAGTAAAAAATTAAAAAATAGATACATATTAACATCCTATAAATACATATAATATACTTAAATTTAATATACATAATGTGTAATGAGTAATTATTCCACTTTATGTTGAATGTAACTGCAGTAACAATTTTTTTCTATACAGTAGTGCCACCTAGAGCAAGCTCTAGTAATATAATAGATGCTAGAGGATTATGCATTAGCTTTCTCACCCAGTATCTTCAGAACTAGTTTGTAGTTTATGACTTTTATCACTGAGTCTTGGATCTGGGAGGAGTACACCTAGAACTTGGATATAATGCACTACCATTCTAGCACTTATCTTTTAGCTTTCTGCTTAACTATAAAGCTCCCAGCCCAAACTGAAACTCATTAATATCCAAAATCATTTTTTTTTGTATAGGCATGTGGTTCTGAAACCATTTTGGTTTTATAATAAACATAATCAGTTTATTTTTTTCACTAAGATTGGTGTTAAAATACTAAAACCTTATTAATTATTTTTTCTTTATGTTTACTCATGCTGTAAAAATAGTAGAATTTATTTTTTCTACACAATAATGCCAACTAGTGCAAAGTCTACTAATTTATAGATGAAAGTCAAAAGTTAGAAATTTATCTGATAATATTGGAAGTGATTGTGTTATACAATTATTTGACATCTACTGATTATTACAGCTAGCATTGCTATGTAGAAAAATTTTCACAAATTTTAACAGCATGTGTAAACATGAATAAAAGTGATAATACGAGAAGTTTTAGTGGTTAATATCAGTTCCAGCTAAAGAATAAATTGACTACATCAAAATACATAGCTTCTGAACTGATTTCAGATCTGCACAGACAAATTAGCTTGAATTGAAAATCATAGTGTATTTTAGTTGGAGATAACAGCTTTATAGTTAAGCAAAAAAGGCAAAAGGTGGGTTTTAGTGAGAGAGTGCATTAGATGTAAAGTTTTAGGTTCCACTGCTTCCAGATCCAATGTTGCTAACTGATAAAAGTCAAGATAGAACCTATTTGATAGAAAGTCACTGTATAAGAATCATGATATGCAACTCTCTTGCCTCTATTGATTATTATATGGTGCCATTGTATAATAATATTTACTAAAGAAAAAGTATCATATATTATTTTAATGGTTTAATACCAATCATATCCAAAGAATAAAAGTGACTTTGGTTATTCAAAAATTTAAAGACCCCAAAGTATACAGATACTCAACTGGTTTCAGATTTATACGACTATCCAGGCAAATTTGTTTGGATTCAAGATATTAGTATATTTTCAGGTTGAGCTGATAGACATATAGTTAACAATAAGATAAGTGGTGGGTGCTGAAAAGATGGTATATTAGATCCAAGAATCCAGGTATATTGCTTCTTAATCAAAAACTCCTCATTGATCCCATAAGCTATCAGTAAGTCTAAGATATTGAATGGGAGGATTGTGATACATCATTCTCTAGCATTTATTGATTTTTAGATCTTGCGCTAGGTGGCACTATTGTGCAAAAAATTTTTGCTGCAGTTTTAACTACATATATAAACGTAAAAGACAATTATGTGATATGTTAGTGTTTTAATATGACTAATGAGAAATGCAGATTTTAGTACACTTCTAAATAAATGTAAATTTATAAGGTCATAAAACAACATCCAGCCAAACAAATGAAATCAATTCTTTTTCTTTAGCATATTTAATGGTGATTTTCTTACAATGTTTGTATTTGGAAGGGAAAATTATATCAATTTTTTTGTTGGAATTGTAATGTACAATATATATTTACATTTATTTAAGAGTGCAATAAAGTTTTCATTTATGCACATAAAAGCATGTATTGTAATGATCAGCTTATGAAGTGACAGTGGATAATTATGAACTTTACCTGGGAAGTATTCTAATTCTGATACCTCATAGCATCTTCCATGACTATGGATATATTTTCTTTAATTTGACTAGGTCAGAAAGAAATATAAGTCTCCATCCATGAATAATTATTTTAAATTTTCTTTCATGAATGTAGCACCAAAAATTAATAAAATACTGATAAAGAAATGATATTTATTATAAGTGAATCAGACAAAAAACCATTAAATCATTTAACATATTATATTAATAACTCCTCAATTAAATTACACTTTGATTCTCATATTATTAGCACCAAATTAAATTAAAATAAATAAATTAACAAAGGGAATTAGTTTTTATGATGCATTCTAACAAATACAAATCTAAATATGCTAAATTTCTATTGATTATAAACAAACAACTGTATTTGAACTATTGCTTCTTAATAATTCATTAATCTCTATAATACTATTATTTAAATGTATTACATAAACAGGAATACATCTACTTCATTAATCACTTTTTATATATTCAAAAAAGAGATAGAACATTATACAAGAGTTTAAAATTAATGATCTGATATGCATGGGGTTGTGAAATATAACTGCAATGTATTTTCTAATATTATACATGTTATATGGAAGAAATATCAACCTTATCATCAACAACTATATTATAACTTGTTACCCTCTATCAGTTGTTTACTTCTTTATAAAAAAAACAAAAAAGAGAGACATTTATATAAATCACAACATTTAAAGTATGATCAGGTGGATGTGACTTGGATTCCTATCACCAATGGATCACAACTATGATGTACATCTTTTAATAAATCTCTGCAATTGAGTTGCATTGCAGAAATACACACACCCATAAAATATCATATAAATACACACTACAATACATAGTCAAATTAATTATCATATGCCAGTCTTTTTTGATGGAATATATTAATAATATAAACAATGAAAACACATATTCTTATTTAATATTGGAGCAGGATTACCATATCTGCATGTATATAGTCAAGACAGAACAATACAAAACACACTTATTGACAGAAACCTTATTTGAAACTTTAAATAACTTAGAATATTTACACTTGTCATTAATATTGATGATATATGAAAATAATAGTAAAATGTACATCTCAAATTCAAAATCTGTATAAATAACAAATAAATCTACACATTTCAATTACTTAAGTTACATTATTTTTTAACAATATTCCAAAAAGTTACAACAAACATTTAATAATTCAACATGTATAAGTATAAATTTCAAGAAATTATTTCAATTCAGGTCATTCATTTTGTCTTATGATCTAAATCATTTATACAGTCACTATTCATCTATTTTAAATACTTTTCTTCCTCTTTCCTTCTTTATTTTTGCTTTTTCTATATAACATATAATAACATTTCACTTTTCTTACATTTTAAAATAAAATATATTTATTTATTCTTTACAGTTTCAACTGTTTCCAGCATTCTTCATCAGATCTACAAAGACTGTTGGGAACAGTCAAAACTGAAATATATATATATTTTGCTTTAATCATCAGATCTACAAAGACTGCTGGAAACAGTCACATCAGATCTACAAAGACTGCTGGAAACAGTCAAAACTGTGAAAAATAAATAAATATATATATATATTGCTTTAAAGAGTAAGAAGAATGAAATGTTATTATATATTCATCTATTTGCCATATAATAAATTTATGTAAAGTTATTAAGACATTCAAAGTATAATTGTTCATTCAAATTTTGATAAATTTCAATACATTTTAAATTACAAGTGTCAAATTAACTCAACTCACATCTTTGACCCCATTGACTTTTTGGGGGGAGTCATTTGTCTTTTATTGTATCTTTATTTATATGAATTTAAAAGAATATGTGGTGTATTGAAGTTATTTAATATATCTATTTTTTCAATAGTGTTAACCATAAATAAATCTTCATGAAGTTTTATTATCTAAGCATAAATTAAAATATTATTTAAATGCTTAAACATTATTAACTTATTACTACAAAATATACACATTTTATAAAACACCTTAAAATGCATAAACAAAACAACAACTGATATATGTGTATGAGGGGATAACAAAAATGGCTGGAATCATTTTTAGGAGGGTGAGTACATTGTAATACAAGCTTTTGCAGCTAGATAACTTTTGAGAGGACTGTTTGAATATGTTTGATAGGATATGATGTGAGATGGCTAATCTTTGTTTCACAAAATAAACTTATATTTATTTTAATACATAAAAATTTCTGCTGCTAAAAAGAAATCTGTTTAAAGAGTAGATGAGAAAAGAATGTTGGAGTACAGAAATATAGACCGAATTGGATAAGTTTGGGAAAAGTGGAGAAAAATATTGGTAATTTTTGGAAAGTTATTTTGAAATGCCAATATTTTAAATATATATATATAACATTTTTATGTATAATGTAATAAAGCCTTAAAACTAAAACATACATAAGATTAGTTGACTTATAGAAGGTTTGCTAATAAAAAACTTCTTAATTTAAGTGAGTGATTTATTTGAAAAAGAGAGGTAACATTGGGATGTGTGTTTCTCATTTTTCATTATAGAAAAGAAAGAATTTTTTGTGTGAAAAAGTTTAGAGAGTGGTAGAAAAATCATAAATTTAAATTAGGGCAGGGGAATTGGAAAAATATAGAAATATTAACTGCATTTGTATATTTCAATGTATATGTGATGACCAGAAGAAATCTAGGTGTTCTCTGGTAATGTGTAGAATACATGATAAGATTTTTCATCTGAAATGCTTAAATAAGATTAGGAAGGATATAAAAAGTATATGGTTGTGTAAATCATGTATAAAGGTGATGAAAGTGGTAAAAAATGATTTCTAAGGGTAGATAGTTTAAAGAGAAAGTTGTGAGAAATTTTTAAAAAATGTAGATAAGGACAATAAAATAAAGTATATGTTTAATAGAATGACAAGATATAGATAACAAAATAAGTAGGGCAATGGAGATGGTTAGTCAAAGAATAAATAAGATAGAGGAAAAGATAAAGAGTGTAGAAATAAAATAAAATTAATAAATAGAAACAAAAAGAAAGAAATAGATAAGAAAGTTAAGATGATTGAAGAAATTGTTACAGATGAAATGGTGAAAGTAAACTGTGAGATAGTATTGATAGCGGACTCACTAATTAGAGGATATAGAGATGTAATTGCAAAAGAAAATAAAAATAGTAAGAATATTCTTGTTTATAGATAGAATTAGGGATGTTATGGATAAGATAAATAAACAAAGACATAGAGATGTTTATATTATAGTGGAGACAAATAATTTGCCAGAGCCATTGGGGAGAGTAACATATGAGTACAAAAAATTAATTAGGTAGTTTGAATAAGGTTAAAAGAAGAGTAGGAGTAGTTGGATTACTACAAAGATTTGACAGTAGGTATATGTTATATAGGTCATTTATATAAATGAGAGAGAAAAAACTATTTGATAGTAATAATGTTATGCTTGTGGATATGTGGGATTTTTTTATTAGTAAAAGGGAGTTATACAGTAAAGATCAATTACATTTAAAAAACAAGGAAGTGCAGCACTAGAAGGTTTGATTTATAAAAAATATAGTTTGGGAAGCTACATAAGGGGGTAGGGTTTTAATTTCCAGTATTTGCAAAAAGAAGGTTACGAATGGATGGGATGTAGGAAGTAAACAAAGAGTAGCTTATATAGAAATAAATGTAGATGGAGAGAGTGAATAGGTCAGTACAACTAATGATAAATAAGCTAATTAGAAATATAATAGAGAATAAACAGTCAAAAGAATTTATAAAAGGGCAGAAAGAAAGGGAAAAGTTGTAAAAATTGGAGATATGAATATGCAAGATGGTAGGAGATCAAAAAGTGGTTAGAATCAAAGAAAGCAGTTAAAATGCAGGGTTGAGGAATTACCAGTAATAGAAACACATTAAAAAAAAAATACCTACACTGGAAAAATTGTATGGCAGGATATAAATTGAAAAGAAAAAAAGGTCATTGTAGAGGTGCCATGAGATGATGCAGTCAAGTTGCAGCTAATATATATCATATGGGAGGAAAAGTGTCAACATTGCTCTTCCAGCAAAAGACATTTGAGTTCGACTGACATAAAATTCAGGCAAGCCTTTTCAATCAGTTTTAATCACATTGGAACTAAAAAAGAGTGGTATTTTACAATTTACTAATCAAAAAAGTTAGGGGGTTGTAGTTAAATGGATGCCAACAGTGATAATGCTGTTGAGCATGGCTCTAAAAAAACCTAACCCATCCACAAAGAAAAAAGACATTAAAAGTAAAAAGAATGCCCTAAAACCTTCCAAATAATATGAAAAATAATATAGGCAATCTGAATGTGACTCAAACATCTGGTCAAAATCAAGATAAAAAAAATATTGTTTCAAAAACCTCGGTAGTCTATTACAATCAAAAAGATGAGACAAAAGCAACTAATGTAATTATTAAAACAATGGAAATGAAGAAATTCTTCAAAACATGATCAAATCCAATTCAAGTGAAAAGAATATACTTGATTTCTCTCAAAAAGAATTAAATAAAACTAAAAAAAAACTCAGTACAAAAAGGGAAAAGTTTTCAAACTTACGAAAGGAAAAAAACTGAGAATTTTGAAAGTAAAGAGAGAGCTTCACCAGAAGTGCGAAGTTTTCAAGAGTGTTTTTTAAACAGAATAATGCAAATAATGCATCATCGATGACAATTAAAGCAAAAATTGATTGAAAATCATCATCCCAAGATCAATCTGAATCTTTAAATTTCTTGCAGGATTTTTGAAATCAAAAATTGAACTTTAGTCACTACTGTAATGACTCTAAAAATATATGTGATAGTTTTAAAAAGTCATAAACATTGCATACATTACAAATAGAAGAAACTAGTATCAACTTTTCCAGCTTAATACCAAATTCAGAGGATATTGACAGGCAGACTACTAGTCATTCCACAATAGTCCAGAAGGATTCTCAAGATTTATAATTGAAGCAAAAAATAACGTCTCATTCTCACCCAAACGCAACGAGTTATGCATCAGCAGTTGAGGAGAGTAATGTTAAAATCAAAAACAAAGAGATAATATCCAAACTCCTCAGTTTTCTATAAGTGACTTTGTGGAATAAAATGACAGTGAAACCAATGAACTCAATGCAAATCTTTCTACACATAATGAATTAAATCAAGATCCCAGCAACTATGATGCTGTGTGTCAGAAATTTAATGCAAGAATACTGCCATTCTTATATAATTCCTTTCTTAAATTATAATAATGACAATATATTAATCCTGAGTACTACAAACAGCAAATGCAAACTCTTCTCTTTCCTCATTGATGACCTGTTCACTTTAATTAAAGATCAGATGTTGGGTTATGTGATAAAAATGGTATATCATCACCGAAATAGAAGGTATTTATTCATTGATTTCACAAACATCATGCAGAAAGAGCTTTTCAGAAAAAGCCAGTTACTTTTAAACCAAAGATATCTAGTAAATATATTGTAACAATATATAAATATGTCGTTACATTAATTTAAAATAAAAACTTAAAAGTTCGCAAATAAAAGGAAAAAACTAAACGCTAAAATTAAAACATTGTTAAACGTGTATACATTCGCACAGATGCTAAACTTTAAAAATATTTTTTTTCATAAACAAGAAAAAAAAAGTATTTGGACGTATTTTTTTAAATAAAAAAATACAAGATTGAAATATAAAAATATTTTAATAAAAAAAATAACGTAAGTTAAAATAAAAACAGGTATTAATTAATTCCTGTAATCTGTAAATGGAAATGATTGTTTATTAATTATCTAAAAGCTGTTTAATTAAAAAGTCAGATGAAAAGTTAGATAAGAGAAGAAAGAGAAATTAAATGACCAATGCAAACACCAGAAATTCAGCACGGACCGTAACTGAAACACCAGAGGATTAGTGACGTTTGCCGATTGAATCCTATGATCAAATGATAAGAGGCTAAGAAAAATATAAAAGCCAAATGATTATTAAAATTGTTATCTTAGAGCTGACTATGAATAGTCGTTTACTAGCTATATTGCAGATTTTCACAATGTGAAAGTCTGCAATAAATTAATTTTCCGGACAACCAGCTGAGGCCTCTGGATGACGTTCCTGACCAAATGCAGGCGAGTCGCGTTTCATTTCAAGAAGGACAAAATCTATTAAAGTGATCACGAAGATGGCTTCTCAATCTATTAAATCCGTAAAGTATGAACTATTGTATCTATCTAATAACTTTCCTAAAATTGCAAGTAATTAATAACTGAAAATAAGAACTCTTATCTGACTTAAAGAATGCAAATTCAATTATTGATATTTTTTATGTAGATGTTTAAGCAATCATTTCCAGTTCATTTTTTTTGTGTGTATTATATTTTAACTAAAATGTATTAAATTTAAAGTTGTTTATAGACGCTTGCATGGATTCGTTTGCCCTCAGACGTGTGCTCTTCCGATCTATTTGATCAAAATATATAGACATTCGATAAATAATGATACCTTACGGTGAGTATCTAAAATGTATTTATTCGGATGTCTTTTAAGTTATTGGTGACAACGCAAGTATCTTATGGTGAATACTATTGGGTTACTTATAAGTTTCCCTCTGCGATTGTCGGTATCAATAATTTTGTATTTTGATCGTTTATGTTTATTTTGAAGTGTTTTTGACCGTGGAATCTATGTAATCGATCTATACCCAACATTTTTAAACAAATCTGTGCAACGTATTTAAATGTTAAAATTAAGTCGGGCGTGAATGGCAATAGTTTTGTAAAGTTGTATTAAGGGAGGGTAATCTTAGGTTATTCATTTCCGTAGTTGAATTGGTTCAATGGATTGGATATATTTGTGTAATTAGTAGATGTAGTATGAGGTCCGCTACGGGCAGGATTATAGATATACCCACACACCCTCTGTTTGCCTATGGATGGGTTTGTAAGTCAGCAGAAGACCCAGTCCATTCCTATGGAGTTTTTAGTTTATTGATCTACTTGCCAACAGATGTCACATTCCTGTTGGTGGAGAGTCAATATCTTCTCTATTTCTACTTATTGTTCAGATGCACATTCCTGACAATATGGTATTTTGTGTTGTCGTATCATGCTACATTGAATACATGAATGTATCAGATGGATTGGCGCCAGTTGATTGCGAAATTTGTTGCCTAAGGTTAAATCAGGGAAGAATATTTTCCTTTCAAATGCAGACCTATGTAGTCCATTCATACTCGACCCTCTAAATAAATAGTAAACTCATTATTTGCAATCTACTTAAATTTAGAATTAAGATCAATATAAAATTATAAAGGAAATTTATTCCTCAAAATTTAAATATTATTTTATATGTGCGTAAATAAATATTTTTATGTGTTAATTTCTGGCAGTGGCTTTTATTCTTTTATATTTAAGATATAAAATTTATAGATTTTTATCTCTGCGTCTCCACTGAGCTAGTGACAATGGGCTAACGATCTAAATATGTAAATAAAGTGGAATCCTAACAGCGCGTATCTGCCTACTTTATAAATTTTTCTAGGCTCAAATGCCTAGATGGTGCCCTTTGGTAGTGCGGTACTTTTAAACCAAAGATATCTAGTAAATATATATATATATGAATTGGGCAAGAATGGCACATGGCATCGTGTGCAATTGTTACATCAACTTTAAGCAAATGGACCTTCAAAAACTTTTTACCAGATATGGAACCAGCATGTATTTCAGGTACCTCTCTGAAACAAGGTCAGGTGTTGAACTAATGTCAAATAGCACAACCTTCACTTTAAGGCTAAACTCTGGTGTGGCACCAATAGATTTATCCTTCATATTGGAAGAAAGATGTCCAATTTTTGTGTCAGTACAAGAAGTACAGCCACAATGCTTTAGATGTGGGGATAGGACCCACATAGTGAAATCCTGCCTTAAAAGTGTTTGTCAAAAATATAAGAGAAGGATCACCAGAAATCACAGGTGTTGTCCAAATACCACAAGCTCAGAAATAAATACTCAACTAAGTGTCGAAAGCTATTGGGATTCCACAGGAACTGGCTAGGGATCCAATTATGAACAAAAACCAACAGTTGAAACCACAGTCCATTATCCAAAATGAGCAAAAGTCCTATCAAGCTGATGTGAGATAAAGGTGAAGCCACAGGCATAACTTTGGTATTGCCAGACAAAAATCTAGAGAATCTCTGGAATTACAGCTGGATCACAGATGATGAAATTCCAGAAGCTATGGAGCAGAGCCAACCGGAGACACCTCAGTTGGAAAATGCCATTCAAGTGACAACTAACAGAACCAAAAGGAAGAATGAAGATCTGTCTAGCTCCTAAACAGAAGACACTAATATATCTGAAACAAATTCTAATATATCTGATGGAAATGAAAGGCAGCCAGTAAAAAACTCTACAAGTCCAAGAACAAAGAAAGACAAAAAGATATCTAGATTACTGGAAGTAGAGGTGGAAAAAAGATTGGACACATCACTCCTTTTACCAACACTCAGTGCTCCACCTTTATCCAAAACTGGTAGCTGTCAAGTTACAAACTCTGAAATAGTCTCCTTGAATAGGTCAGAAAATTTAATTGAGGACTGTGATTCTCAGAGTATTGGCTCACCTGGGTTGTCCAGTCAGACATTTTTGATTGGTGACATGGACATTGACTAAAATCATCAAATTAGCTCACTTTCTTAGTCATTGAGTTTATGGTCCTAAAAATAGATGGAGTAAATGTCATAGGACTAAACTTCCCTGAAAGAGCATTTGCCCCAAAAAGATGGTTTGAAAAAAGTGAACTAGACACCGTCTGTCTATCAGAAACCAAATTGCACACCAAATCAAACTATAAAATTGACCAATTACTTCAGCCATTATGGCCCATTCCAATATATCCCTTCAGACTCAGCTTCCTCGGGTGTCACCCTTTTAATAAGCAAAAGGCTGTCTTACAACAAATACAAAACACTCCACATGAGTTAAGCAATGTTGATAATGGACATTATCATTAATAACACCCCAATAGTGATAATATATGTCTACCTTCAAAAAGCTCCAGAATGATACTCTCTACCATAACCATAATCAATGTCTTCTCTTCACAGTGGTGTCACCAGTGATCTGCTTTTGTTGATTTCAACATGAGCTACCAGTGTTTCAATCTCAAATATCTGCAGACACTTAACAAAGTTTTCCTGTGTCAAGGGGGTTGCTTCCCATTGGATGCATATTCTTTCTACACACAACACCATAAATCATTAATTGACCTGTTGTATTACACTCCAGAATTACACCATGCTATTTAGACTAAACTGCAGATTGTTCCTTTTCAGACCACTTGGCTCTGTTGATTTCCCTACAGCTAGATCCTAAGGTCATATCACCATCACACCCAATGAAAACCATCAGGCAGTTAAACAAGGCCAATACACATGAATGGGTGTTCTTGGAGGCATATATATCGTTCAACAAGATAAAGGTTCTCTCACTTTTACTGCTGTAGGCATGGTCCACTTTCATTGGTGTCTTTAGTGCTCTGATTAACACTGTTACCAGAAGAACCAAGGGACCAAACAGTCTTCTCAAAGAGCTGGATGATGTTGGCAGCAAGATAAGTCAGATATTATCTGAGAATACTAGTGTCAGGGAGATAATAAACCTCAAAAGCCAATATTGTGACAAGCAGAGAGTGCTTGCACAATATATTGCTACTAAGAGAGCAAAAATTTACCTGCCTTTTCAACTCAACTGGACCTGAGGATACACCCACTGAGTGATTGGTGCAGCTAAGTGGCCAACCCCTTCCATAATTGAAGTGGATACCAACAACTATGGAGAACTAAACATATTCTTCAAGATTCACATTTTTTTAAACAAACTTCAAAATTATAAGTTTGAAATAGGTGACATCTGGAACTACAACAGTGAATCAGAAGACCATGGCATCACTGAGGAACATATAATACAATGCCTAGTGACTACCCCGAGTCTACCCACCCTGGTCTGCATGCTATTCTGAGATTTATCCTTCTCCATCTGAGTAAATTTACTTTTTCTATTATCTGCAGACTTATTGATATTTTGGCAGGTGATTTCCAAAACATTCCTGATTTATATCCAATAGTACTGGTACCTTTCATGAATAACACACTAATCCATCTAGCCTCATTAATATACCATTACTAATCAAGACAATTGAAGCCATAGTAAAGGAAAGGATCCAAAGGCAGTTACTCTCCCATATTTCAAAGAACCAGTTTGCCTGCAAGGATTTTTCCACCAATGAGATGGTGAGACAGTTATTGCTTCTGGTGGAGCATGTGAGGAAGCACAGGAAATCCAATTGTATTGCTGTGCAGCTGGATCTTACATTGGCATTTATTCAGTCATTATGTCCCTGCTGCCCAGCTGTTCAGACAGTATGCAGGTACCCCCACTTTATGTGAAGATCATTGGTAACCTACTCCTTAGCAGATCTATATTCACATCATTAGATGGTTGCTTAGCCCCTGGGTTCAGACCTCATTTTTCTATTCCCAGTGTCACCCCTTAGTATTCTGTGTTTTATTGCTTATGTCAATCCTGTACTTAAAAAAATTGAACAAGACATCTGGATCTCTGTGCCTGTACTGAAGGAAAAAGTCTGTCATAGGTTTTATGTTGACAATGTTACTGTCTTCTCCAAAAAATACCACATCTGCAACAAATTCTTGACAGGTTTGCTGTGAAATATAATCTTCATGTAAATCCTTCCAAATCAACTGCTTGGAAGATAAGTACAGGCACTAGGGTGTCATCAGATTTCATGTCAGAGCCTTAGAAATTTCTGGGTTTTCCCATAGCTTTGTCAAGACAGCAATGAGGAGAGAAATTCAGCTTTCTCTCCTGAACAAGACTAAAAAAAGTGGTTGTCTTTGTCCACAATTTTCCTCTCACTTCCCAGAAAAGTAGCACTTCTCAACATGCTAGTATATCCTAGGATCTCCTAGGATCAACTAATATCCAGTCATTTTAAAATCCATTTGCTCTAGGTTACTATGGAAAGGCAAGCATGTAGCCATCAGTCTTTCCAAGATGCAGAAACTGAAAGAGTTGAACAGACTGGGATTACATGCAGTTAAAGTGTTCTACATTCAAAACGCCTTGGAAAATTTAAGTGCTTTATGCTTTAGCATATATGGGTCAGACAAAATTGAAACTATTGAACCCACAGACACCCCACAACCAGTTGACAGCATATGGATAAGCAAGTTAGCAAGCTATTTATACAGCTTATTTCCCATTATCTGACAGCCACTGGAAGCCAAAAAAACCGACTGGGACACTTTTAAATCTATGTATTCTAACCAGGACTTATACAAATTCAACTGCCACTTGCCAGCAAGCATATTACCAAAAAGCAAAGTATTAGGCATTTGAACCCAAGTATATAGCTAGTTGTTGAAATATAATTTAACCTCATTAACAACAAGTCATTTTTTGGTTTAGGCTGGATTCACAATGTGGTCTGTGAAAGACCAGTGAGGAGACCATGCAACAACTTTTTTATGTCTGACCTTTCTTTGGTTGACTCCAGTCTATAGTCCCCAACAGTAAGGATGTACTTTTGCTGGAAAAGGCTTTCAGGACTGGTTTGTTTTCAGTCATTAAATTGTCAGTTTTCTTTGTCTTTTCTATATGGCTGATGAGATGCAAGGACATTTTTAAACAGATCACTAAGAATCCTTGCAGTGTATACAATAAAATTGTCAGCAAGCTCAGAGAAAGGGACAGACTTATGGTGCCTAAATGATTACATTGAGACACATGGTCTTGATGCATTAGACATGTGGTCTTGATGCATCATCATGAGTGATGAGTAAACACATCAAAAGTCTTCAATTCTATAGTTCAGAAATTGTTTTAACAATATATAGGATAACTGCATGTAATCAGAAACAATGCAATCAGAGAAAATGTCATCACAAACATTGTAATCAAAAGTTGATGTCATAAATAAATTTACCTTTCTTAATAAAAAAGGGGGTCACTGTATAGGAGTTATGTCAAAAAAATACTTAAATATTGTAAAATGTCAAGAACTTTTGTGGTTTGAGATAAAGTTAGGGAGACAAAAATTGATTAGTAGCTGTAGTGTATATGATCACTGAATATACTATAATGGAGAGCAACAATAGCATATGTGAATGCTTATTTAAGGATATACAGAGTTTCAAAAAAGGGGAAGAAAATAATGAATATAAATGGACATAATGAAGAAATTGCTGACTTGGATAACAAGAATAGGCAGCTTCTAAAAACGTTTTGTCAGAGAGTGAATTTGAGCATTGGAAATTTATTAAATATATATGAAATGCAATAGACATGGTCTAGAAATAATATATTTTACATAATAGATTATATACTAGTAGATAAAGAGGACATGTATAAAGTATGGAAAATTCAAGTTATAATGAAGAGAAAGTATATAATAGTGATCATAATTTTTTAATAATAAAAATTGTTAGTAATGTTATGGAAAATAATAATAAAAGTAGAAAAGGAGAGTGAATGATATGAATGCAGTAAATGTTAAAAATAAATTAAAATAATTTAAAATAAAAATAGAAGAAATTATGGAAGAATTTTTTAGAAATGAATATAAAGATTGGTGTGGAAAAGTGGAGAAAGTAGAGATAAGGTTTTAGATGCGAGTATTCAGAAAAACAAAAGTAATTGAAAAGTGAGAATTAATAAACATGTAAAAGAAAAGACAAGAGCATGCAGAAAAAATACATGTGCTATTAAGAGCAAACAAAATGAAAAAAACATTGTTAATATTAAATGACAAAACTATTTAAACTAAAAGTAAGTTGACTAAAGTAGATACTTATAGAAAGAGAATGAAATTAAATAGTAAATTCTTGGAGGATATTAATAAAAGTGGCAGAAATGGAAGTAAATTTTTTTGGAAAAGATTAAAAGAAGGCATGTACTGGAGAGCAAAATAGTATTACTGAATGATAAGGAGAAACAGTGCAGTTCTAGAGAGGAATTAAAGAAAATCTTAAATAAGATTGTAATAAATATAGAAAAGATGTTAGATATGAAGGGCAGAATAATAATAAACATAGATGCACATAGTAATGGAAATGTTAGTGTACAGAAAATGAACTGAATGAGGCAGGGAAGAAGATGAAAAATGAAAAGGCAACTGGTTTAGATGGATGGTCAGCAGAGATAATGATAAATTTGGGAAATAAGACAAAACTAAATCTATTATCTTCTTTTAATATGTATCACATGATCACATTTCCTATACTAGCACATTAATTGTTGATAAACAGAGCAAAACTCTCCATACAGTATTGCTACCTGTGCTAAACAGAGTAATCAATGGATGCCAGAAGGCTTGTGCATAAAATCCCTACCTAATGCCTACTCATCCAATATCCCCAGACTAGTTTCTGGCTTGTGGCCTTCATCAGTGAGGAGCTTTGGATCTGAGAGCACTGCATCTAGATCTTAGGATCTAATGCAACCCTCTAGCAACCACCTTTAGATCGGAAGAGCCACGTTTTATCTCTACTTAACTACAAAACTAAGAGAATGAAATTGAAAACACAAAAAATATTTTCAATCTAAGCTCAATAGCTTATATAGTCATATGGGTCTGAACTCAGTTCAGCACCCATACATTTTGGTGTCTTTGGCTCTTTTACAACCATAGCCACCACTATCCTATTAGGCAGGATTGGTGTTAAACCATTAAGCATCACATGATCACATTTCCTATACTAGCACATTAATTGTTGATAAACAGAGCAAAACTCTCCATACAGTATTGCCACCTGTGCTAAACAGAGTAATCAATGGATTCCAGAAGGCTTGTGCATAAAATCTCTATATAATGCCTACTCATCCAATATCCGCAGACTAGTTTTTGGCTTGTGGCCTTCGTCAGTGAGGAGCTTTGGATATGAGAGCACTGCATCTAGATCTTAGGATCTAATGCAACCCTCTAGCAACCACCTTTTATCTCTTCTTAACTACAAAACTATGAGAATGAAACTGAAAACACAAAAAAATATTTTCAATCTAAGCTCAATAGCTTATATAGCCATATGGGTCTGAACTCAGTTCAGCACCCATACATTTCGTGCTGAACTGAGTTCAGACCCATATGACTATATAAGCTATTGAGCTTAGATTGAAAATATTTTTTGTGTTTTCAATTTCATTCTCATAGTTTTGTAGTTAAGTAGAGATAAAAGGTGGTTGCTAGAGGGTTGCATTAGATCCTAAGATCTAGATGCAGTGCTCTCAGATCCAAAGCTCCTCACTGACAAAGGCCACAATCCAGAAACTAGTCTGGTGATATTGGATGAGTAGGCATTAGATAGGGATTTTATGACACATTCTTTTAATATGATGTCACAGAAGACAGAATATCCAGATAATTGGAATAATACAAGAGTGAGGTTATTATTGAGTGAGGCTATTTATTTAAAGGAAAGAGTAAAGTCCATAAAAAGAGGCTATTTATTTAAAGGAAAGAGTAAAGTCCATAAAAAGATAAACAATTATAGACCAGTAGCAATAATATCAGTGTTCTATAAAATTTTTGCATATGGTGGTTGAAATGGTGGCAAAATGGAACAAAAAATAACACAGTGGGAGAAAGACAAGAAGGTTTTAAAATAGATAGGCATATAGGAGACTGTTTGTTCATAGTCACACAACATATAGATATAAGCAAGAATACAAGTTGGCAGTTATATAAGGTCTTTATAGATATAGAGAAGGTATATGATAGAGATAGATTATTGATAAGGTTAGTAAATTTAGGAATGAATGAAGCTTTAGTTATTCTTATCAAGAGATTGTATGAAAATAATTATTATACATATCAATTAGGAAATATAGAGTCATCCAGATCTAGAAATAGTGTGGGAATTAGGCAAGGATATCCTATATTACCTATTTTAGCTTTATTATATTTAAAAAAGGGAGGAGGACAATTGAAAGATTGGGAACAGTGGTAGAAATACCATAAGTATATGGTAAGGGAGTGTATATATTATCAGGTCTTTTATTTGCTGATGTTATTTTATTATGCACAGAAATAGGGAAGATATGGAAGCTGTGCTGAAGGCTTGCACATGGATAACTAAAGAAATAGGTATCAAATTTACTGAAAAAAAATCCAAAGTAATGATGGTAAATGCTGGGGAAAGAGAAACATTTTTTTCTTGGAGATATAAAGTTAAATGTGGTGAATAGGTGTAATTATTTGAGAATCATCTTAAATAATCATAGAAATTGCTTGGATGAATGGGGAAAAAATTGATAAATGAAGCAAAAAAAGGACTGATAAAGAAACTAACAGTATTTTCTTATAATAAATATGATGTTGTAAGAATTGTATGGAAGGGAGTGGCAGTAGCAGGGTTAATATATGGTAAAAATGTGTTATGGGTTTGGAAAATGGTGTTAGATTACCTAGATAAAGTACAAAGAGAAGTAGGAAGACATGCCTTAGATGCAGATGGGTGAATGGTAAAGGATGTAATTCATGAAGAAAGATATGTAGTTTTTATAATGCAAAAAGCAAAATGCAAATGTTGAGTAGATTGCAATTTATGGATAGTAAGAGAATAGCCAAAATAGTATTTGACTGGATTACAGTTATAGGGAAGACAACAAGGTGAGTGAAAAAGATAGTACAGTATGCAGAAGTTTTGGATAAAGACTTTGTGTGAGTATACCTATACAAAAGGTGGCATGATGTTGAGTGATTTAGTGCAAATAGGAAGCTGGAGAGATGGAGAGTTAGTATAGAGAGTAAAAAATGTTAAATTTATAGAGAAATAAACAGATTATTGGATGTGAGTTAATTTTTGATAAAATCAAGGAAAATAGTTTACTGTTCAAGGCTCATACAGGATCATTAGCAAGAAGGGAATATACACATAAATGGTAAAATGTAGAGGATTCAATCTGCAGGTATGTAAGGAAGGCATGAAAAATATAAGGCATTTGCTAATGAAATGTAAATGCTTAAGGGCACAAGCAAAGAAGTTGTGGGAGAATAAACATAGGCCAAGAGATTATTCAGAAAGGGAGTTTTTGATTTTTATGCTGGGGTTAAAATAAGATAAGGGGGGTATAGATACAAAGGCCATGGTGAGGACAAAAATGATGATGTGGAAATGGGATAGAGCAGGATAGAAAAAAATATGGGCAAAACTTATGTTGGAAAATGGAAAGAGAAGGAAAGATGTAACAGGTTTATCTTGGGCAGATGTTGATAAAGAAGTAGCCACATCACACCACGTCAGTATCTCCAACTATTGTTATTGAGTAAAATCAGAATTCTGTATAGTAATTTTTTTGTTAAAGTATGGCTTGTGTAATGGCTCAAAAGTTGATACAATGTGAAATTCTGTTTGTTTGTTGGGTAATGGCAGGGAAAACAGTTGTAAGGTTTAAAACAAATTGCAAGCAAGCTGTTCTGGGGAAATTTAAGATATATGAATGATTTAATAGAAGAGTCAAATTCACCACATCCCAAAAAAAGCATGGTGAATGAAGACCAATGTTAAGATACTGCTGATTTTTTTTGATGCAAATAAAATTATTCACTCAGAATTTTGATAATGATCATGCATTTTAAGTTGTGCAATAAAAATAAAAACATCCTGACTTGCAACAGAGTGAGGAGTGCAAGTGTCACCATGTTGAGATATCAGTGCACAAAGCCTTGAGTCTGGAACCATTTTTAATTAACTTCAGCATGATGCAGCTTATCCATGAGTCATATTTCCCCAATTTCACTCTGTGCAACTTTTTTTTATTCTCTTGAATGAAAAAATGCCTCATTTTTGGAGACTTTAAAATAGTGAAGAGAAAACAATGCAGGTGTAAAAGTGTATCACTTTGCAAAAGTTTCTGGACCATTTTGAAAAAAGGAAACATGTTTAGATCAGTGCATTGCATTAAATATACTGTATTTTGAAGAGGATTCAATTTATAGCACAAAAAAAATTACACAGGTTTTTATTACTAAATTCAAGTGTTTTTTGGGGGTGGGCCCACATCATATTTCTATCCTAAAAGTTCATTCATTTTTAAAATAATTTATATTATAGTTTATATATAATTTACAAATGACTTCTAAATTGAAGTTTGTAGTCATAAACATGAAATATTCTTTTGTTCTTTATTTTCAGAGCTCTGATATACATCTTCTAAGTTCAGAGCTCTGATATACATCTTCTAAGTGCTGATACCAGATCATTTATTCATTGGGGGGGGGGGGTATTTCATATAAGACATTTAATGTTACCAATCCTTGTAAAAACAATCTTTTATTTTTGTCTTATTATGTTTTTGTTGAGGTTAAGGCATTTTATGATATTTTACAAAAGCAATTTTAAAGACATTCCCTACAAAGTTGTTTTTTTTTTTTTTATCCCAGAAGAATGCTGCCAGGCTAAATTGTTATTGATTTTAAAATTTGCATAATTTTATTTCAGATATTTGTTAAAATATTTCTGATAGCAAATTTTATAATGGTGTCCATTAATAATTTCTTATAGTAATTTCAGAATGCTAAATTTATAATTTTTTTACAGATGCAATTCTATATTATTTTCTTTTAAACAATGTCAAAAATCAACACTTCGTTTATCCATGTGTATTCAGGATTTAAGCCATCTGTTGTTACATGTTTTATAAACATTAAAATATTAATTGTACATTATTATTTTTCCAAAATAATTATCTTACATAATATTTGAAAAAATCTTCACAATATATATGTATTTAAGGTTTAAACAGGCAAAACTCACTTTACGTATTGCTTCTAATAGTTATAAGCAAGCATAAGAAATGGTGATCATATGATGTTTATTGGCTTATTTAAGATTTAATGTATAATTAAATAGCAAATGTTATATATATATACACACGCACATACACATAACACAAGCCTCTTTGCTAGTGTTATGAGTTATTTGCCTCGATTGTATTTAAAGAGTGAATGTCTGTGTCATATAAATACCTCTAACTCTATCTATGATGAAATAATTGATGATTATAATCACCTGAAAAGACTATATGCAAATATATTGCAAAATAAATTTGGATAAGGATAGCAGTTACTCACTACTATTTCTTTATGCGCATGTATAAATGTATATTATAAATATATTTTTTGGAACTTATAAATAGCACTTCTACTTAAAATGTTTTTGTAAATAGCAAATTTGTTTGTAATAGTTTAGTATAAATAACTTGCAATATAAAATTATCAATAATGAGAGGGTTCAAAGTTTACCATAACAGTGCTACCTGTGAATAAACAACTTTATGTTCTAAATCAGTTATCTATATTAAAAGCAAATAATTACTAACAGATTATATATGAATTTTTTTTAAAAAATTTGGATTTACAAATAAAGTATTAATTAAGAACTATTAATGATTTATCTGGGATGTGAATTTTGAATTTCTTCAATTATTCTAGACTAATTATATATTTATTTGTTATTAGATTTATATAAATTGAAAACACCAATCTCAGACAAATTGATACAGAGTGGCAGATTTTAAAGCTCAAGGGTAATAAATTGCAGCCAGGTCTTTCCTTTCCAGTTCTGCAACTTTTTATGAATTCCAAGCAATAAACTCCATTTTTTAAAACATATATTTGTATTACAAGCTAATATATGCCAATAATTAATAACTCATCACGTGGTACCTATTTTTTATGAATAGTACATGCTATTTATTTTATATAGTATATATTTAGTGCAAAGAATAAAACAATAACGCAATCAGTTTCTAAATAGCTAAAAAATAAAATATATTTTGAAACAGGAATATTATTTGAGTACATTTGATTAAGATGACAATTTTATTGCATAAAATAAACATGAATAAATTTTTATTCCATAAAATGACATGTGAAATTTATAAATAGTATTTTAAAGAAGGCTAAAAGTAATTTTATGGATAGTTGTACATACTATGATATATATCCATCTACATCTATATGCCCAAGAATATTTGCTAATATTAAACTTCAAAAAGTAGAAATCCTCTTACATTGATGATTGATTTTGGTGGATCATTTATGTATAAAACAGCTAAGTATATTGGTAAATTGTTACAAGATATGTTGGTTTTGAAAGATATACAATTGCATTTTCTTATGAATTTGTTGATAGAATTAAAAATATAAAAATAAATGATAATGATGTGTTAGCTCCATTGGATGAAACGGAATTATATGGATCAATTGATTGTCTTGAATTCATAAATTTAATTGACTTTGAACTTATTAATATGTCTGTAAATAAACATTTAATAAATTTTATTATTGAATCACTAAAATTTATAAGTGATAATATTATTGCAACATATAATGAAAGGTTTTATAAAATGGGTAAAGGATGGGCAATGGGATTGCCTATGGTAGCACAAATTTGTATTTTACATTGTCAGAATATGATGATATTATAGTTAATTCTTATAATTTTAAAGATACTAGATATGTTGATGATGTTTTTGTTTGTGGTCCTAAAGACATTATTGATGTTCTTTTATATAATCTGAATAATTTAACCAATTTAAAATGAACTATCAAAAATGAACAAAATGGAAAAATAAAATTTTTGGATTTACAAATATTTAAAAATGTTACTGATTTAAATTATAAATTAATTTTTAAACCTATTGGAGAAAGAGAATATATTCATTTTAAATCACATGTTCCAATGATACATAAAATGGCAAGTCTGAAATCAGTTTTGCATCGCAATGATAAATTATGTAAATATGAGTGATAAAATTTTAAATATTGAACTCTTTGCTAATGAACTTTTAAAGGTTGGTTATGATAAAGATCAAATCTTGCATATAGTAAATTTATTTAATAATAAGAAGAGAGTTTGCAGTGTTACTTTAGATAATAAAAAATGGATATTATGATGTAATTGAAAGTGCTACAAAAGAATTTCAACTCTAATATTGCATTTACCGTTAATTTTATAAATCAAAACTGCCCAATATTATACTAGTAAAAAATAAAATTGCAAAACCATAAAACAATACAATACTAGATTAAATCGTAAATTTTACCAAAATCCTTACTAATCCATGGTTTCATCTACTACAAATAGACCTTCTCAAGTAAAAATCAAAGTAAAGAAATTAACCTACATATACAAACAAACAAATCTTCTCATAATTCATTTCAAACTCCATTTATTCTTAATATCAAAAGAAGTCTTCATAAGATTAATAGTCCCAGAATCAAGAAGTTTTATCATCAGAGTCTTTTTTATTCTTCTTTTTAACTCATTCTTTTCAATGCTTTGGTTATTTTTTATGAAAAGAATGAGTTAAAAAGAAGAATAAAGGAGACTCTGATGATAAAACTCCTTGATTCTGAGGTTATCAATCTTATGAAGACTTCTTTTGATATTAAGTGAAGATGGAATTTGAAATGAATTATGGGAAGGTTTGTTTGTTTGTATATATAGGTAAGTTCCTTTAGTTTGATTTTAACTTGAGAAGGTCTATTTGTAGTAGATGAAACCATGGTTGTGTAAGGATTTTGGTAAAATTTTGGATTCAATCTAGTAGTGTATTGTTTTATTATTTTGCATTTATATAGATATTGTAGTAGTTAGCCCTTGCTGTGAATTAAAAAATAATGGATATAAATGATGTTTTAAAATTTTTTTTTTTCCTTTTAATTGTATATGGTTGCAGTCAAAATTATTACTTTATAAATAAAAGTCTGTTGTGTCTATTTGTTTTCTATGTAAAGTTGTTTTTCATTTTAAACTGTTTATTTTGAATGTTGTTGAGATTAAATTTTTTTATTCATGTTTAAATGAAAATGTTTTTTTTTTAAAAAAAAAGAGATTGAAATATTATATGCAATTATTCTGATTTTAATATTTGTCGAAAAATATTTGTGTGTTGATATGTAAAAAACAGAGGTGATGAAAGATTTAAATTTAATAATATTATATAAAAAGTTTAATTATTTAAGTTATATCATTTTTTGTTAATATTAAAGTTAATTTTAGAAGTAATTGAATACAAGGCATTTGAAGACAAATGTTCAAGGTATGGGTACAGGTATACAAAACAGGCAATGGAAACCTTAGTATCATGTGGTTTCTAGGAGATGACCATAATAATTTTGGCTGTCATTAATTTTGCAGTAAAGAGAGGTTGTTTAACCTTAGAAAAATTAAAAAAAAGACTTGGGACATCATAAAATACTTTTGACCTAACTAGTTTTTTTTAAATATAGTTTTAACAAATGGGAATCATTTTAAAATTTTAACCATGATAGTTGGCTAAATAAAGATAGTCTGATGGGGCTTATGAAACTTCCATTCCTGTTGCCTACATTACTTCCAAATCTCTATGGTATAATGTTGAAATAAAAAAAGCCTAAAATAAAATAAAAGTCTATCAAACAAAAAAAGCAATCTTTTCTAAACCTAAGCATTGAAGAAGTTATATTTTAAAGATATCTGGAGGGAGGATGTTACTACTACATGAAACAAATAATGGCTTATCAACATTTCCAAGAATACTTAAATTTTTTCATCCACATGTAATTGTCTAAACAAGTTTTAGGAACAATTGACTTTTTATTTAGAACTTTGTTTTTTCATGTGTTAAATCATCGGCCGGGAAGCGAAACCACAAACCTGGAACAACTGCTTGTAAGGCAGCTGTGCTGACCACTCGGGCACCAATGCTTTTAAAATTTAACAAGAATGAACTTTCTTTTGCCAATCTTTGCTTTCTTATTTTATCAACATGTATCACTGTGGAAACCCACTGGAAACTCAGATTAAATTAAATAAAGGTGATTTGAACTTTAGAAAAAAAAAAGAAAAAAGATATTATTTCCATTAATAATAATTTTATTAGGAATTGTTGCTATGCATTTTTTTCTCTTAGATCATTCATTCAAAGAAGCATTCTTTTAAAATAGCAAAAGTATTATTTTTTAAGCTTTATATGTAATATATGTGAATGGTTATGCTTATTAAGGGTTATATAATTGTTTATTAAAATTTAGTATTGTTATAGACTTTAAATCTTATAAAGATGTCATTCTAGGGTAAAAAAAAATGTACTGATAATTAGTGAGTCATTAGAGATGCAAATGCTAGAAGTAAATTTAGTGTGTTCCATGAATAATTTGAATAGTGCCTATTGTGTACTTGATGTTATCATACGCGCAGCAATATATATAATTTTTATTTGTATAAGAGATGGTAAATTCCTCTTATTACAAACTTGTTTGTTTTTATGTAAGAGATTATAATTTTTTTCTTATTATATGTTAAATGAGAATGTACATGAATCCATGCAGAAATATATTTATATTGCTTTTGCCACTTATTAATTTTGTCATTATTTGAGATTTTAAGTTATCTTTGTTTAGAAACTCCCTATTTATTATTTTGTTATAAGTAGATAAGTTTGATGTGTTGTTAGGAAAAAAAAAAACTTTTACCTACGAAATACATATAAAATTATATTCCAAATGGGTTATTTATATTATTAACAAATAATTATAATAACCCTAGTTAAGATTTTTTTGCCAGTTTATAGAAAGGCAGGCTGAATATCATTTTGGATTTTTTTATTATTTTTGTTTAATTCTTTGAAAAGCTGTAATAACATCCACAAATACGTTTGATATTAATGATATATAACTTCATTTCAATTTTTATAAAATGTGTTTTTTCTATTAAATTTGGTTTTCATGTATTTTCTTTATAAGGTCAGCATTTGTTATTAATTTAGGGTCACACGTATTAGATTTGCTATGGCATTTTGATATTTATGCTGAGATATAAAATACACATACACTATTATTTTCTTTTCCCTAGATATATTAAATTACTGTTAGATAAGATAACATTGTGATATAAAAAGGAAAGAGATGGTGTATACATCAAAAGAAATCTCATGATTATTTATTTAATTATTCTAAATATATTTTGAGGTCAATAAAATAACTTTTTAATTTTTATGTATATTTCTTTGAAATAAGCACATATGTAATAGAAGAGTCTTAGATATGAATACGTTTTATCTTTTTAACTAGTCAGAAGGAGAGGGTTATTATTATTGATCTATTATTTATAGTTACAGTTTTGGCTTATTGAAATCATAGAAAATATTAAATAAGAAAAGCCAACCCCACTTTCCATTATCTTTATACATACTGTACAATTTTGCTAACCAAATACATGGAACCATTGAAACAGCTTCCAATAATAGTTACCATTACAATGTGTGTATAGATATATATTGATATAGCTGTTATAGATGACTTTTCTTATTTATTATAATTTATATGAAAAAAAAACAGCATAATGCATTTAATTAATTTCCACTGTTGATGATATATCAAATTATATATAAACATTAGAAACCAGTCAACACTTAGACAATCCTAATATAGATAACAATTATCAATATCAAACTGTATATGGCCCACTATACTAATATAAACACTAAAGATTGCAACTTAACCACAGATATTATAATTGTGAATACTAAGAAGTTTAAACAAACTTCTTAAACAGGTAAATATAACCTGTTCTGAATGCAATCTAATACATGGTCAGTTATAACATTACAAATTGCAATTATAATTTTTAAAATGCACCCAAAGTATTACATAAATAATAAGTCTAATAATGTTCAAGGCTAAAGGGATTTTTAAGTAACCATTAGAATCCAGCTAACACTTAGACAATCCCAATATAGGTATCAATCAGCAATATCAAACTCACATTATATGAAGTAAAATAAATTCATTTTTAAATTAAAATAAAAGAAAAATTATAGTAGACTTGCGTAACTACAATTCTAGTTGAAGTGTATTATCAGTATACTTGTCATATTTTTTTAAATACAATATTAAGGAAGATACAGGAATGAAATTATAAAAAAAAACGTTACCCATTAAATTTATCAGTGCTTTGGTATTAGAGCTGCAATATAGGAGAGATAGGGTGCTTTTTCACACCTGCAATAAATGTGTAATGTTGCAATGATGTCAAATTGAAAGGAAATAAACCTTGCAAGTATACTTGTGGAAATGTGTTTTTATTTATCAATGCAATATTTTTTTTATAATACTTCGGCATTTTCAGTTATTGTCCAGATTTCTTTCTGCCAAACTTAATGATAGAAAAGAAATGTCTTTTAATGGTTTGTGTTCTTTTTCTTTGGTTTAATTTGTTTATTAAAAAAATACATTTATTAACATTTCTGTTGAAAACCCCAGAATACTCGGCAATCATGTGCTATATTTTTAGAGGGAAAATTTTTAGTAGAGATCTCCATTTTCTGTGATAAGAGTACATCTGAAATCTTTTGTTTCAGGCAACAGTTCCTGTTATATATTACATGATAAATATTGTATGCATATAATTGTGTTTATATAAATATTATTTAAAAAGCAAAATCATTTACTGTTTGTTTAGTGCATATTTAAAGTAACAATTTTTTTTTTGCATAATGGTGTCACAGGGCATATATTAGACCTACTGTGCCTTTTCACATTCATATCAACCTCCTGATAACTTTGTAAATTTTGCCAAAATATCATGTACAAGATTCATGTACAAGTTACTTTTTTTACAAAATTTGCAAATTACTGTTTGTTTAGTGTGCATTTAAAGTAACATTTTTTTCATGTAATGGCATCATTTTATTAAGATCACAAATCACTTTTTTAAATGTTGTTCTTAAAAGTTGTTAGTGTCAAAGTCATACATATTTCAATTTCTTGTTCAAAATCATACATTTCTTGTTGAAATGATAAATATGTTTATTTTTTTATTTTTAGTTATTTTTAGTCCTGCAACCCAAAGTTTGTATTAAATCTACTTCACTTTTTCTCATTCATATCAACTTCCTGATAACTTTGTAAATCTTGCCAAAATATCATGTACAAGATTCCAAGTACATGTTATTTTGATCAGATCACAAGATCAGCAAATTGATAAGAATGTGAAAAGGTATAATAGGTCTAATGCATGTTCTGTGTTGTTGGTCTAATACCAAAGTATCAATTTATCTATCATATGTGTTAATGGATAAACAAGGATAATCAAAGAAAAATATTTAAATGAGGACAACTAAATTAAAATTATTAGCTGATTTTTAATTCTATATTGATGCATTTTTTAAGTTAATAATTTTTTGATAAATTTAGTTTGACATTATATCAATACATATATTTAATACTTAGCAATTTATGATTTTCTTGTTCTTTTGTGTAATTGTCTTTTGCTGTCTTATGCAAAAAAAAAAATATTGTATACCGGATGTCATTAAAAAAAATTGTTTCTTAAGAAAAAAATTGCAACTTTTTTATAAATTGTTATATCTCTTGACAACTTTATATCACTATTAGAATAAATACACATGTATTTTATTTTTTACATTTGATATCTGGACTACATCTTAATAAAAAACAAAAAAGAAAATGTAGTAATATATTAAATATTTAAACCATGACTTTATTTAATCCCCGCAAACAATACATTGTCAATATACCTGATTTGCCAAAAATTTAATCAAATAAAGCTATGAAATCTTCAAGACTACAAAAACATAAATTACAATTCATTGATAATACTATTTTCAATAATATTCAAACAAAAAAATAATGGATTGCTATGCTTTTTAAAAAATTTCGTATTGGTTGCTAAATCAAGAAAAGCATACTATTAGTGAGGAATTAATATTATTTTATGTAAATAAAATAATAAGCAAAACAACACAAACCAATATTATCAACAAAATTTATTTGAACAATAATACACCATAAAGAAAAATTAATGGCTCTAAACTTTTTAACAAATTAAATTTTTTACAAAGAGAGCTTTACTTTTAGCGTATATGAATTCATAGAAAACAGAAAGAAATATATCAGATTGCCACTGTAAATATATCCAACAACACACTTTGTGGCATGAAAATATATATACCTGATTGAACATTTCAGGTGTTTCTACTCATGCACATACTTGAATTGCCAAAATACAAATTGGATCAGACCCATATGCATAAAACATCAAGCCAACACTTTTTAGTTCATTAAATATATCAATTTCTAGTTGCTAGATTATAAATATATTAAATATATGCATACCATGCTTTATTTGGTTGAATTTTATCATATCACACTGGATGAAAAATTTGCTAACTGATACTTCATGAATGTATAAACAAAATTTAGAACCATAAAAATTCAACCACTTTCCAAATTCATTTATAATTGAAAAACATGATGAACATTTACTTACCTTTTGTTAGCATTTAAAAACTCTCCAATCTGATGTCAATTAATAATTTGAACATATTCTTAAAATGACCATATATGATTGGGTTTGGACTATTTTTCAAGTACAAAAATAAAAAAAAATCTCAAAACTAAAAGAATTGATGGAAGTAACAACAAAAATTTAAATTGAAAAATGGCTCCTAACATTTCTGGCTACAACAATAAATATTCACCTTTTATCGTGGATTATGAGTTATAATAAAACAATTTTTATTGCATTTCTTTCATCATATTTAGTGGAATGGAAATTCAATGTTGTCACAAGTCATTTTAAAATAAAATGTTATTTAAAGAACAAACATTAATAAATTAATAGCAACTGTCAGGTTTATTCTTCTTAGAATTGTTTTCATTTTACAGGTGATTCTCATTCTTCATCATCTGAATTTTCTAACTTAATGTTCATGTTACTATAAATGTTTTTAAAACGTTATTACTTAAGATTTGGGTGTTTTATTTACAACAATATCATTTTTTACTGTTGCATATAATAGATAGGAGAATGGGTAAATTAAAAAATGCAAATATGTCAATATTCCGGGGGGGGGGGGAGAGACTGAGTATTGTTTTTTTCAAAAAAGGGTTTGATAAACCAAGTAAGTTTGAAAATCTTCTGAAATATCTGCAAGTAACTCAGGTTAATATTTGATGTTATAAACTGTGTAAAATATTATTGTTTTTGGAAAATAATAGCATTGCCTGGATACAATGAGAGCCTTGTGAAATAATTTGACCTCTAAAACATTCAAATAATTTGCAGTTTTAATGCACACAAACAGTTAATGATTGAATTCAAATAATTTTATTTCCTTAAATTATAAATACAATGTGTAACTGCAAAAGGTAATCTATTTTATAGTATTTTTGAAAATTTTAGATACAAACCTATCTCATCAATGAAGAAAATTAGAAACTATGATTTTGTTTGCCTATATGGCATTCTTACAGTCATCTATTGTCTAGTTTTTTGTAATCTTGATCTTCATTTTAACATTTTCAAGTGGCATTTTTATTATGTACAATCTGTGAAGTTTACAATAGATTGTGTTGTAATTAATAATTTGTAAAGCACATACTCATTATGTAAGTAATATATATTAAAGGTATAACCTTAAGACTATGCACCACTGTCATATCTTAGGCACATAGTTTTAATAGATTGTTTTGACAAACTCTGGAGTGTCGAGATACATATTCATTTCTGAATATGGTCATTCTAACATGGTTTTTTATTTATGAACAACAATTATCTGGACACTTCTGTTCTCTCATATCTGTTGGTTACAAGTGGAATTGTTGATTCAGTTTTAATATATAAAAAACCCAGCACTTTTTTCATTGCCTTATAAAATTATCATTAACTGATTTCAGATAAACTTTATCATTCTTTAGGTCCTAACTATAAAGAAAAATATGCTATTTTATGTATGATTACATATGCTACATAACTCCATAATTAAAATGCAAACATAATGTAAAAATCTTATTTTTTATTTAGATTCCTTATTTAACTGATATATAAAAACAAATAATACATATGATGCTTGTCTTAGTGATTCATGTTTACATTTCTACAGAATTGTACTGGACTTCATAGTACATACATCACTGATATAATGTAAATGCTTATTTAAGATACTAACCACTCACTATCTATCCCATCTGCATATATTTTAATGTTTTAGCTCAGAAAGAATAAAAAACTTTAATATATTTAATAACTTAAATTTTAATAACTATTAATGCATAGTTTTTATTATTTATATATGATAATTGACAACAATTAAAATAAATGAAAGAATACTCATCAAACTGTAAAAAGTTAACTATTTATAAATAGTGATATAATATTTACATTTTTTTCTAATTTTTAATATTTGTAGTTTAAATCATTAGAATGTTCCCCCCTTTATTATTCTATGTGACTTGTGTGGAATTATATACATATGTGTTTATTAAAAATCTGTTGCATTATAAAACTCTTACAGATTTATTCTTCTGTAAATAAATATATTTAGTATTGCTACTTCAAGCAATTGTATACTAAATCAGTGGTGTATAACCCTTGGGTTATAACCCCTCAGAGATCATGAAATTTTAAAAAAATTCTTTTAAGATTTGGATAATGATAATTTTTAAAAAAGAATTATTTTTTTACAAATAGATAAAAAAATCATATCAAAATAAATTGATTTTGTATGTATGATAATTTTTTTTATAAGTATGGGATTTGTTTTGAAAATTTCCATTTAAAATTGAATGTACTTAATACTAACATATTAGGAAATATAAAATTGTATTTTAATTAAAATTACTATCATATTACTATGGACATTTTTACATATTCATGGTAAAAATAAATAACGTTTATATTAACTTTTCATCTGAGGAAAAGGTCACAAGGCTAATAAGGCATTATAATGTATAAAAAAGATTGTACTAAATAATAATCAAATAATATTGCAGTTGATTAAAATTTATCAAATATAAATAATTGCTCTACAATTTTACATAAATAAAAGTAAGTATGCTGAATCTAATAGTAAGATTAATCATTATTATTGTTATAGTAATTTTTACTTGTAATATCATGTAAAATGTTTTGTAAGATTTTTCTCCAGATTATACTACAGAAAGACTTAATAGGTCACAGCATTTATTTAGGATTTTACTTTTTATGCAATTTTTTAGAGTCACTTATAATCCATCAATTATGCCATAAAGTTAAATAGAAATTGTTCGCCTTAAGATGTCGCTATTTCTAGGTAAATTCCTAGAAATATACAGTTTCACTGGCCTTCACCCAACAGAAGAGAAATTTTTCTATGTTATAAATGTAGAAAAGTCCTCATGTTATGTTGGACTGAGGAGCCGGTGGTGGTGACCAAAGCCAACACAAAGAAACTTCTTTCTATGATAAAACACAGAAAGAGTTCCCGACGGCTGCCGGTTATGGCTTTTTTTCTATGTAAAAGCAAAGAGAAAGAAATGCCTTGATTGGATGCCGTAGTAGTCAATTTTGTTCATCATTTTCTCATAACAGTAGAATATCTATTTTCTCTGTAGTTTCATGTGAGAGTGTGTGTATTTGAAGCAGTCGTATTTTTTTTTAATTTGATAAGATGTCTATTTTTTTAATGTGTTGTAACTTACTTTACTGTTGTAAGGTTAGTGATAATGTCCTGAAGATTCCATTATGAAGGGGTAACCCTCAAAAATTGCTTTTAAGGGTGTGAAAGGGAAAAAAATTAAAGGCTCACGCAAAAAGTACCGTTTTTATGAGAATTTGTTTGTGACCAGTTACTTTTGCTATACAGTATATATACGCATAAACAAAAACAACCCACTGTCTAATTATTAGGAATTACTTGTCCAAAAAATAAAATTAGTCAGGTATTATTTTTTTTTTTTGTTTTGTTACATTTATTATTCCAAAATAAGATTAGTTTTTATATCTACACACTAACAAAAACAACCCAGTTCCTGATTAATTACTGTTTTTAAAAAAAAAAAAAAAAGCAAATTCAACAGGGTTTGATTTTTTTCAATTGAGTCTTTGAATTACAATTTGTTTGTTTTTATATATGCACAAGATTTACCAAAAAAAAAAAAGAAACCCACTTTCTGATTAATTACTGTCAAAAGAAACGCAAATTAGTCGGCTATTATTTTTAAATTTAGTATTTCAATAATGGTACTCTTTTTATATAGACAGACTTAACAAAAACAACCCACTTTCTGATTCATTACTGTCCCGTCCCCCCCCAAAAAAAAAGAAAATGGAAATTAGTCGAGTATCATTTTTCAATAGAGTCTTTCAATGACGGTCCTTACTAATAGTAGTCTGGTATCAATTCTAAATTGTAATATATAAATTATGTTACTTTTGATAGATTTAGAATTACATCTTGCTTTTTTAATCAAATGATTGATTTACTCTTGACCAAAAATACCGTAACTTTAAAAAAAGACACACATAAAGTCCAAAAAAAAATGAGAAAAAGCCCTGTAACTTTAAACACACACACACACACAAACTCAAAAACAATCTAAGATTAATAAACATTGACTTATTACATCTTGCTTTTGAATCAAATTATTGATTTACTCTTGCAAAAAAAATACCGTAACTTTAAAAAAACACACCTAAAGTCTAAAAAAAAAAATTTGAAAAAGCCCCATAACTTTAAAGACACACACACACAAACTCAAAAACAAAATAAGATTAATAAACATTTACTTATTACGCCTTGCTTTTGAATCAAATTATTGATTTACTCTTGCAAAAAAAAAAAAGACCGTAACTTTAAAACGACACACGTAAAGTCAAAAAAAAAATTAGAAAAACACCATAACTTTAAAGACACACACACACAAACTCAAAAACAAGATAAGATTAATAAACATTTACAAAAATGAAAAAAACTAACATCATATAATAGTATTAGTTAGTAGAATATTTTATTACAAATCTAAAAAATCAGATCTTTTTAGATCAAATCGATCATTTAGGTCCGGCCCGGAATCATTATATGTATATGTTTTTGATTAGCATCAATGCCATCTTATGGCGAACACCAAGGATGAGAAAACAACCGAAATTTTCAGCAAGTATCTGAATAGGTTCATTGTTTCTAAGTTTTGTTTTTTCATATCTTCTGACAATCATTGGCTAATTTATTAATTATATACAGTAGAGCTATGAACTGTGCTATATTTGTTTGAAACTTTCCTCATGTTTAAATGAATATAATATATAGTAGCTCTCATTTTGTTGAAAAACATTGATTAGAATAAAATACTTCAAGAGTACCGTACTTTTCAACAGGCACATAGAAGCTTCTTTATATGTAAAATGTGCATATATATAAATTAAGAGTATAATGGAAACAAAAAAAATATTATTATTATTAATAAATACACATTTATTTTATAGTGTGTGTGTGTGTTCACTCATGCATTTACTAAAACAATAACAATAATTAAAAAAAAAAAAAAACTACTATATTTTATTTTTAAAATAAAATAAATAGTGAAATGTCTGATTTTCATCATTATTGAATATACTCTGGGTAATAGATATTTATTATCAACAATTTTTTTCTCTTACAGAAATATAATAAATTTAGTCTCTTTATCAAGAAGTTATGATCTAATTATTTTAATATTTTTAAATCAATGTTAGCTTTAATTATGTTTTAAAATTTTGTAAAACTTTTAGTTTTATTCTTAGAAAAATTTTCTTAAATCAAATACTGACATCACATTTGCAAAGGGCAATAGAGTAAGAATAAAAAAATATATGCTTTTAATATAAACTGAAGAAATTTTATTAATATATATATATGTGTGTGTGCACGCATGGCATTCCAAGATGAAAACAAGACTATTGGTGTATTATACATTTTACTTTTTTTAAAAAAACACGACCATGTATATTGCTCAGATTAGGAAAAATGCCTACTGAATATCATATTATGAATTTTAATGTTTTTTGTGTTGTTTATTTATATTCATTTATTTACATTATTATTTGGATAGTATATAAGTGAAGTTATGTAATTAGATACAGGATATTTCTAAGCTCATGAAATCATATATATATAAAATAATGAAATAAAAAAACAAGTTTAATTACTTATAACCTACAAGTTAACAATATCTTTTTTATGTAGCATTTTTTTATATTTTAATCTTTTTATTATTGCTTGTTTATCATTTTCTATTTAAACAACAACATAATCCTATAACAATAATCACTTAATTACCAACTGATTTTATATATTTTTGTTTATCTTTCTATTTTCTTTTCATAAAAGCAGATAATTAACATTTATCTTTTAGATTCAATTCCTGTTTATGTCATTGGGAAAACATTATATTTATAATTGTTATTTTAATTATTTTTTCTAATCAGTATTATTATTTTGAGAAAATTCCTTTCTTTTTAACATTTATTTTTATTTATGCACATATTCTGTTACTTTAATATTATATGACAAGAATGAAGCTATTTATACTATAAATAAATACTATTTATGCTATAAATTAATATTTAAAAAATGTTAATCACTTTCCTTTATCTATTCTTTATTTCTGAAATTTTTTCCCCTACTTTCAATCATTTATCTCAATAAAACCCCCACTCCTTGTCTTTTGTTCTTTTCTTTTTTTCAAACTTTTAAACTTTATTTTTTAGATGTAAATATAAATTTTATTTTTAATTTTTGAAACAATCTCTTTCAAAAAATTTATGCATAAATACCATGTAATGACTGCGTCAGTACAATATAAATATATATATTATGGTAATGATTCTTTATAAAGTTAGTTTATTGTCTTCTGAAATGGCTATTGATATTCAATAATAAAAATATTTAAGTATATCATATCATATTATTTGACTTTTAAATTATATATATATATATCTTAAAATGTAACCTACTGTGTGTGGAACATAGTTTCTCTTATCTAAATACCAAACTTACAATCTAATTAATCTATGTCACATATAATCTCTTTATAGGTTTTTTTTTTTTTTTCACAATTTTTTTCAATCCAGTTTAGAATTTCCATTAGCTATCTATTTTGTCTGTTTTTGAACACAATTTTTTTCAGTAATGTCATTAATTCTTATACCTATGTAATTTATGTTTTACTACTTTGTTGTTTATTCTAGGATTCATCTCTCCATAATTGGTAGAATAATTTTCAATCTGTCTACTGTGCTTCTAGTAGATGTTTAAAGATCAAATCCATGAATATCCACCAATGAAGTACATTTTTTTTTAAATACATACAGTATTTTTTAATATCGTTATTTTTTTTCAAAAGCATTCCATCAAAATTTAATTCAGGAATTCATTTTATACATTATATTTTCATCTACATTCAGAATTTTTCCAAGTTATTTATAACTATTAACCTCTTTTAATTCATTAGATTTTTTTTTTGTATGAAAGCTTACTGAACATTATTTTTTTTAAATATTTATTCTTAAATCTACTTTCCTATTTACATTTGATAACTTTTTGTCTTATTTCCTGTCCTGAAACATTATTTATAAAAATATTCAAAATTATCTGCAAAATGTAGATGACTTAAGTGATTTCCACTTATTTTGTTTTTTGCTACTATTTTATTTTTAAAAAATTGACAATGTTCTGAATAAATAGATCTTGATGTTGCTAAATTTTTAATTATTAGTAATTTTATATTTTCTTATTGCTGACATAATTTTTTTATATATTAAATTGTTTTACATTTTTGAATTTTATTTTTTATCATTTCTTTTTTAATCTTTTCATAGTTATATTTTTCATATTATCTTCAATTTTTTGTTTTTTTAATACTCTATGATAAATTTTTAGATATTTAGTTCTTCCAATGATTTATCTGCACATTTTTTATTGAATATTATTTTATTTCAGAAATTTTACTAATAAATGAATATTTTTGTTCTGACTATTTATGTAGCCTTTTTTGTTCTTCTATTTTTATGCTGATTTCTCTAAAGTCGAAGCCATTTTCAAAAGGTATGTTAAAGTAGATGGTTAATTCTAGCTTGGATTCAATGTAATTTTTCTAAAAATTAGTTAATATTGAATATTAATAAAGATTTATTATTACTAGTTTTTGCCTTCTGTTTCACATTAGCATATATTTTATATATTGTTAATGGGTTACTGTTTTTTTTTTGTATTACAGATTATAGTTCGAAATTAATATTTTTTGTAATTCAATATATAATTTAACCTCAACTTTGCATTTACAGGGACATTTCTATGATTATATTCTCTTTGGATTCTGCTTTCCTGAACAAAAAGTTTATAACAGTTTAATCTTTCATTTTCTAAAAAATTTACAAGTCACATCCTTTATGACATCTGTCACTACAGTCAAATTAATCACAGCATTTAAATTTTTCAGTTATTATTTATTTGACTCTAACATTAAAACCTTGTTATAGCAATTTTGAAATGATGTTTGGCCTTCTGGGCATATATGTAAATGTCCCTTAGTTCTTTGTGCGAATAATGCTTATTACAAAATAAATCTGCATAATCTTTATTTGCTGTCTTTTATTACATTTCATAACTAATGTTGCTGTTTATTCACATAAATCATCAATCTCTATAATAATGTTCTTTTATATTTTCTTTAAAATAAATCACATTCTTTCAATTTTTATAGGAAAACGTTTGCCTCCTTTTGTCTTTTTACTTATTCCTAATCATTTAACGTTTAATAGTGCCTTATTTAGCATTAGACTACATTTCCAATTTTTTTACTTAAATGTGACATGACATTACAAAAGGATAAGTAAAAGGTCAACATTAATTGCACTCTGATTTAAACCCCAATAATTTTTAACATTTTAAAACTTGTTTTAAATCACAGCCATCACTGGTGATTTTACAATCTTGGGGATGGAGGACCATATTTTATTTTAGCTTATCATGAATAATTGAAGTAAGAATATGACTAGGAAAGATCACACTTTTTTTCTCACTAATAAAAGTAATTAAACTCATCATTTTGGTTCAGGCATGTTAATAAGCACTTTGAAATGCTCATTTACCACGTGAAAAATCATATAGTAATATCATTAAGAATATATAAAATTGATTTTAGAAATTTGCCTTTTAGTTTTTTAGGACCTTAAGAAAAAAGTCAAAGGATTTTCTTTTGTACAAGTACACATTATTAATGTGGATATAAACAGAGCAAGAGAAAATAAATAAATAAGAGAAAGCTAAAAAGTTTATACGGGTTTTTTTTTTTTTTTTTTTGGAATCGTATACATTTAAAAAATGTATACTATGTTTTTTAATAATAATATTTAAATTGTAAATCGCAATTAGTTTTAAATTCATTTTGCATCTTATCAGAAATACTTTATTATTTGAAAATAACTACTAAGATTATATTGAATCATCATTATAAAGATAATAATCAAAATCATGCGTGATCAGAAGTTTTTTGTTTTTTTATATAGGTTTTTTATATAGTTTTATTACTAATAAAGATTATAATAATATTTATAAAAAATAAAATAATCGATTAAAACAAAAAATGATTACTGCATTTTATAATTTGAGTCATGTACTGCTTAGCTTTAATAGATATTTTAAACGTATTATTACTTACCAGATTTGTCAATAAAGCAGGTCTACACGTTGGACAGTTTGCCATATTTGATATAGTTCACTAGTCAATAGATCGAGGAAAATTATAGAACTAAGATTGAAGTAAGAGTAATAAGAATTTTATCAGTTATTATATTTTTGAAATAAATCACCTCGATAAATTTTATCACTTAAAAAAACAACTGATTAAAATGTCTATTCTAAATATTAGTTATTGATTAAATTTTTATATAATTAATTATATAATACGTCAATCTTTTTACAGTATATTAACATAGACAGATTTTTATCTTAATATATCTGCCTTTAAGTGATTAAAAGTTCTAAATCATGTGATTAAATACTCACATGATGATAAAAATACTTTATTACATTTCTTTCTAATGTTTAAACCGAAAAAAATCTTACAAAAAAACAAATAGCTGATTTTACGATTTAACTATAAATGTTTGTGTAGGTGTATATATTTATATGCGTTCTGTATATATAAAATAAAAGCTGCTCCAAAAGTCTATTTAGCATTATTGTATATATATATCTACTTTATAGAGGATATAATAGTGATGATAATAATGAGGTGTTTGAAAATAATTAAAAAATTCAGAGTATTACGAGGAATTAAAACACTATTAACGGTTAGAGAAAATATTAAAATATATATGTAATAAATAAAAATGAGAGAGATAAAGTATTAAAAAAATGTTGAGAAAATTCCAAAGTAATAATGAATATATTGTTTAATTTATTTGCAAAAAAAAAAAAAAAAATTGTGGTATGAGTTAAGAAATAGTTCGAACTAAAATGCATATTTGAAGCTGATATATAAATATTTAGAAAGAAAAGCCAAGAAAAAATAAGCATTAATAATAAACTCATGAACAGTTGCTTGGCAGGTCATGTACCATTAGAGTAACCAAATAGATAGGATTGTGTGGATGGTTCAGTCTGGTCATAGCATAGCTGATGTAAAAATAAAGATTTTTGGATTAATATATCATTTTGGCGCCATGATAATTCTCCTAAGGTTGAACTCAACTCTTCTGAAGTCATTGTAAATAGTAAATTATGGATTTAAAAAGCTTGAGACGTATTTAACATGTAGGATCTCAATAATGAAATGTTTAATATGGCAAACAGACACTGATATGGAATAAAAATATAAATTTTGGTAATGGCAATGAAGTTATGTAGCCAAAATTATAATATACAAATATTTTCCATTATGGTTAATATTTTGAAATATGAACATTCAATATTAATTTTTTAAAGGAATCTTTCAATTTTTAGCGTCTTTTATGATTTTGAGATGTTAGTGATTTCCTTTCAAATTTCTTTTATATTTAGGATTTTATTTATAAAAATAAAATAAAAAGTTTTAGTGATAAAAAATAGCCAATTAAATTAGTTATATTTTTGAAAAAATCAATAAGCAATATTATTCTCAGAATCAATCAAAAACTATTCCCATTATGATAGTATTTTATATCTCCATCACAATTCTGCAATTATCTTAAGTTAGTAGACAGTCACTTTTCAATAAATCAGCTATTGCTGCTATTTCAATCAATAACAAATTCTGGTTATGCATGAATTAAGTCTGTAAAATACTTTTTTATAGTTTGGATGATTTTAAGCATGCAGGATATGAGGTGTTCATCTTTCATGTCTATGTGGAAATCTTTTACTGTCCAGTATTGGACTGAAGAGAGCTGATATCTAAATAGTTTCAGTTGGTTAGATTTAAAAATGTGTTCAGATAGGATGTTAAATCATAAAGTCATTTTATAAAAAATACAGGCACTATTCATATAAAAAGTTAAAAAGTTGTGATTTAAATAGGCAATAAAAATCTTTTTTTAAAAAACAAAAATAAAAAAAAACACCTGAATTAAAACTGAGATAATAGAATTTTAGAAAAACAGAGTAGAAAAAATATAAACCCAGTATAAAGCAAAAGTATGTATAAAAGGGATAACAAAACATTGAAACTTGAAATTAATAAATCTAAACAAGATTCATTCATAAACATATAGGTAGCCAGAGTTTAATATTCCATCTTTATTTGTCTACAATTAATAAATTAATATTAATTTCCAAAAATAATTTTTAAATTTTATAAATCTACATTAGTAGATTAGTTTGCCCACAGCAATTACATCTAAAAAGGCACTTATATTTAAACATTTTTCAAAGTTCAGTAGGTTTTGTAAACACTGTATTATTGTTATTTTATCAATATAATTTCAAACATTAAAATGTTTTTAATTACATAAATATTAGTATTTTCTAACACAAATGTGAAATGTTGGCATTTTAAATGCTTTTGTATTTCGTTTTTTGCATCATTTTCTATTGGATGTAGTTTAGTTTTAAGTCTTTATACCATATTATAAGTTAATGAATTGTATTTTAATTATTAAAAGTATAATTTTATAAATAAGAAATGTCAATAAAAATATTATTTGAATTTTGCAAATTTGAAATAATAAACTAATACACATATTCAGAAAAATATATTTTTTTATTGTATGGATTTTTCTTATTGAACAATTACCATATTGAAAGAGTCAAATCTATCATTCTGTTTTACCTACTGTATTCTATAGTAGTATTTTATTTACATACTGATATACACAAAATCCTTGTATATCAGACTAATTTTAAAATCAATAATTATGGTTATACATGTATGCATATATTATAGCATACATTGTTGAAGGCATATGTATATGTGTAATAAATCAGCTTTTTTATATATATATATATATATATATATATATATATATATATATATATATATATATATATATATATATATATATTGTAACAGGCACACATGCTGTTACATTATTTATTTTAAAAATTTAGACACTAAAAAGAAAAGTTTGCATATAAAAAAATTTTTAAGAAATAAAAAATTGAAAGTTAAAAGTCATTTAAACTTTATATATATATAAAATCACACAGATGAAAAATTATTAGAAGAAAACTTTATTAAAAAAAAGTTTTAAAACTAAATATTAAGAAAAAAACTTGAAAGATTTAAAGATAAAAAGAATGTACAATAAATTAATTAATGCTATTGTAAAATGGAAATGATTATTTTAATTAATTAAAAGTAAGCTAGCCCTTGGGCATTTCAAAATGTATAAGCAGCAGTCAGATAGGGGAGAAAAAACAATGAGAACAGAATGGCCCATGAAAGAAAGCCCTCAGAAAATGGACCTCAGTGAGGAAATGACCATCATCATGATATAATGTCCACTAAGTCCAAAATTCTAATATAAAAGAAAAAGTTTGGAAATAAATTTGAGTGAAGAAAGAGCTGGGAGGAAGGAGAGATAGAGATGTGAAAGCAGAGGTGTGCTATATGTGTTAGTGCAGAGAGAATTGAAGGAGAAGGGATTGAAAAGATGCACTCTTCAATCCCTTCAGTTTTGCTAAAAAAAGAGAAATGACCAATCATTTTCCTATGTTGAGGACCACAGGACATCAGGGGAATTAATGCTGGCTCCAAATTGCAAGCAACTGTTAAGCATGGATTTTTAAAACAGTAAGAACTCTAACTAATGAACTTTAATTTTAAAAAAGAAACTTTTCCAATATGTTAAAACCATAAGAACATTAGTTAATTAACGAACACTAAGTATAAACTTTCCCAGTATTTAAATTATTGCAATAGAAATTCCTATCTGACCAAACTTAATCAGTTATTAATAATTATTTTACTGAATGTATTATTATTTTTTGTAAATCATTTCCATTAATTTATTTTTTCTGTTCTTTTAAGTTTTTATGATTTTTTTTTCTTTTAAAATAAATTATATAAATGTTAAATTTAAGTCGGGCATGAATGACTGCATAGATTTGTAAAGTTATATTAATTAATTAAGGGAGGGTTAATCTTGGGTTATTTGTTTCATAGTTAAATTGGGTTAATAATTTGGATATATTGGTGTAATTAGTAAATGTAGCATGAGATTTGCTACATGCAGGATCCTATTATATGCCACACTTGGACAAAATAAGTCCCATATCTCACTGATCATCAGAAGCAGATGGTATTCCCTGCTCCTTGGATCACCCCTTTTTAGCCTATGGAATGGGATAGTAAGATGGAAAATGCAGTCCCTTCCTATGGAGTTTTTTTATTTCTTCTCACCAGACAGATGTAGTATTCCTGTACTGGATGAGAGTCAATGTCTTCTATAACCATGGTGTTCAGATGTACATTCCTGTCAGTATGGTATTTGTGCTGTCGTATTCATGCTGCATTGAATACATTGATGTTCAGATGGAATAACATTGGGTTGACTGTGAACTTTTGGCCTAAGGTTAAATAAGGGAAAGAATATTTTCTTTTCAAATGCAATCTATGAAGTCTATCCATACTCAACACTAATAAAATATTAAATTCATCTGTGCAAACTTCAAAAATAAAAGTTAAAAATGTAATTAAATGCTAAAGTAAAAGTTAGACTAAAATAATAATTCTAAATTACATATATGTTTAATAAATGTTTGTGTGTGTTATTACTGGCAGTGTCTTCTTTTATTTTTTTTAATATTGAAAATATTTTAAAATAAGAATGTAGATTGTATAAATCTCTGTGTCTCACTGAGCTAGTGGCATGGGCTGATAGTCAAAATAAAACATATGTAAAAATTGGATCTTAGCAGTGTGTATCTGCCTACTCTATAAATTTTCCTGGTTCAACAGGGCTAGTGGTGCACTGCATGGCAGATATGGTAAGACTCCATTGATCTTTGCCAACTGTTATAATATATATATTTTACTTGCTAAATAAAAGTAAGCCTTGCTGTATGTGTAACCAAAAACCTATATATATCCAGAAGAGAAATAATGTTATACATTTAAAGCATTATAGATTTCCTTTTATTTTAAATATTATTGTAAAGTTAATACAGAAATTATAATATTTCTGCATATAAATATAAATTTCACTTAAACATGTTACATATAGAGTAAGATGTTGGCCAGGATTTAGATTTGTTCTTCATAAAATTTAATTTAATAAAATTAATACTTCTCATTATATTTTGATCTCCTTAAAAGTTAAAAGTAAAAATAGATTTTAAAGTAGTTTTAAATAAATTAACCTGGTCAAAATTGAAAGACCCACCTGTAAAAAAAATCCATAACTTAGCAGGAATCTTTGGATTTTCTAAGAATATAGCAAACTAAATTAGAAAAACAGATCTGGATCTAAAACTGGTAAATAAGTGTGGTCAATGTAAAAGAAAAAGGGGGGAGGTCAATATATAAAGCTTACTTCAGCATTTTGGGGATCATTAGAATCAATTAGCATCATTAGCATTATTATTATTGTTTTTGCTATAGTTTATTGTGAATATTCAATCTAAAAGTTACATAATTATTCCTAAAGAAATTTATGAAGTAGAAGGGCAATAAACTTGCTTTATAATCCAGAGAATGGTCTACAAAATGTGGAGACATAAAAAGAACTGGTGGCCCAGTTGCTAAAGAAATGGGGGCATGAGCCAAGATTGAGGACCATGCAAGTAGCCATACAAGTTATATCAGTAACTGATTTCTGCAGATTTTAAAATATTTAAACTAAATCTAAACTCTTAAAGCTAGCTAACTTAATGTAAATTGCCACTTTATTAAACTAATTTAGTTAACTCTCTAAATGTTAATTTCTAAAGCTAAAACTAAATGTAACTTTTGTTTTATCTTTCAATTTGTAGGTCTTGCCTAATTTAACTTTAACTATGAAAAATTAAAGCCAAATGATAAATTTCACTTACATGAATAAATAATTTATTCATTATTATTTTCTTTCTTAAATTAATTCTATGCCTATATTAATTGAATTATATATTTTTATGCTATGTTTTGTTCAGAATGGTGTATGTTAATATTTAAAGTAATTATTGAAAAATGATTATATGTTCTCATAATTATTTAATTCATCGTTTATTAACACACATATTAAACTTTCTTCTGAAAAGAGTAAATATTACATTTATTTTATATATGTAATTAAGCCATTGCAAATGTTTATAGATTTGCTATAAATAAAGTATTTTATTAATATTTAGCAGATGTGATAAAATGCAGCATAATATTACTATTTACTCTTTTAATTTTCCCCAAATATGCTGTAATCCTTTTTAATTTTATATAAACACCTATATAGATAGCTTAATAGACTAGATTTATTGTATTCCTTTAGTAGCATAATTATAGATGCTTCATGGAATAAAACTAATGATTTGCATCTTATTTTATGTATGTAATGATGTATTCAGTGGGCAAATGTGTTCTTTGGAAGTGCATATGTGCTATTATTTCTTGCTGTTACATTATATGTTAAATTGGATTGATTTAAGGTAAACCCATTTCATTAGTTTATACAGATCTCTTTTTAAAATGGGCTTTGGTTTTAATGGTCACCCCATTATCTTTATTTAAGACTGGAGTATAAGAATCCAGATATCTTGTAAGCTGTTTTGACTACCTGGACTAAATGTCTCTTATTCACAACAAGTAGTACAGTCCAACAGAACTGATTATCCAGTAATGAATCCAATGATAAAGCATGCATTTGGGATGCACAGACTCAGATTATATATTTGTATAAACACAATAGTATCTGAAGTCATACTGCTAACAACCAATTCATCCCTCCTTAATAATATTTCAGCACTGATCTGAACTTGAATCTGTTTTAAGGCATGGAGTAAAAGTGAATAAATGTTCAAAATTGTAATAACAAATATTCACATTGAACAGCTTGTGATGCATAATGTCATCACCTGTGAGAGAGATAGTTTCATGTATTGCATTTAACCTAATATCCTCACCTGCGATTGAGATAATTTCACATATTGCATTTAACATTGTTTTATTTATTTTCTAAAATTTGACTTATATTAAATTTTATTTAAATATAACTATGCTTAGTGTCTCATTCTTTGTTCATTATTCATTAATTAATTATTGATTATTATTTAGTTATGCATGAATCACAATCCAAATTTAGTGATAGCTGTCGGTTGAGTCATGTCTATATAGCTATACTTTGTGAATATGTCAGTTTTAAATCATAGTCTCATGTTCCACCATTGTGCTACTACTGGCACATGTATTAAAGAAATACAAGTGTAGCCTCATATATGTCATCCATAAGGTGGTAAATCTCTGAGCATTGGTAAAGTAACTGGGGTGAGATTGGATTTGAGGTCTCAATGACCTCATTTGAATCAGCCTTGGGATAATTTAGTAATACTCTAACTATTGTTGTGGAAATGTAAAAATATGACCACTACATAGTAATTTTTTCTGGGTATGGATGCCCAAACATGAGGCTTTGTTAATTATTTTCCATGGCCCTGAACTGAATGCATATTGGCAAAAAAAAGAAAAGAAAGGGATATTTATGTATAATTTTTTTTCTCCAGGTATGGCTTGCCCAAACATGAGTCTAATTACTTTCCATGGCCCTGAACCAATAATGTGCTGTGGCAATAATGACATTAGTATATGGAAATTTTTTCCAGGTTTGATGCACCAACATTGAACTTCAATAATAAACCTGCATACCTGAGAGATAAAGTGTGGACATAAATATTTCCCATGTCATAGCTGTTCATATGTAAAAGTTTTACATTGTGACCATATAGCAAAGTATTATAAAATTCACAGAGTAAATGTGGCCTATTAATTCAGATATCACATATGTATATCTCACCTATTGAGGCTAGCACCTGAGGTAATTAGAATAAGATAAAGTTATCTTTTTATAAATGTGTTGTCAGAGGGAGAGAATTTTCTTAATTAAAGTTTGTAAATCGTAAAATATATGTGATTCAAGAATCAAGATAAGCGAGAAATGAAATGGGTTTAAAAAAAAATTTGGGCAAGACAAAAAAAAAAATATATGAGTATTTGGTGTACAAATTTTGTAAAGTCATGGAGAAGTAATAATAATAATAAAATAATAATAACAAAAAAAAAACTAAATTCTGCAGATAGCAACAAGAAGCATCATAAGTTGAATTTTAATTTATTTTATTTGATTGATATTTTGATTATTATGTTAGGCATGTTAGGCTAAAATAGTAAATAGGGTAGCAAGTCAAGAGGAAATATAAACTATTTCTAAAGGGGAAAAAATCAAGTCAGCCGATTATCAAATTTGAAATAAACTTTAAAATGGATAGTGATAGAGAAGAAGATTGAAAAAAGGACAGGCTAAAGAAGCTAGAGTGATAGATCAAAATGAAAGGAAAAACACTGAGTTCAGGGAAAGATATCATTGGGGATAGCAGCAGTGGCACAGGAGATGAAATAGAGACAAGCATAGAAGATAGTATAAGGAAAAAAACATAGAGAACATGTTACCCAGGCAGGAACAGTTTAATAAAAAACAATATGAAAACATAGGATAATAACAATAGAGTGGGCAAGACAGGAAAAAAATAGAAATAAATAAGGAGAAAATTAAATGAAGAGAAAGAAAAAGAGACAAGAAAAAAAGAGAAGAAAAAAAATAAGAAAAAAGAGAAGAGGAAAAAAGAGACAGGAAGGAAAAGGAAGAAAGGAGAAAATTAAAAAAAGAAAATGAAAAAAGGTGCAAGGAAGAAATGTTAAGTAATATGAGTCAAATGATCAAGGTCACAGATGAAGAAATGAATTAGAAGTGTATGGCCCTTGAAAAAATGAAAGAATTAACCACAGAGTGCAGTGGAAATTATGCTAAGGCTTAGGAGAAGTGTAAAGAAAATGTAGCCTCCCATGAAAAGAAAATGTGAGAAGACCTTCATGTAGTGAAGGGAGATATGATTCAAATAAGTGACAAAGTGGAAAAGCAAAGGGACAAAATTGAAAAACAATGAGCATTTTTTCAACAGACCATAGCACAGATTCAGAAAGGTTAAATATGGGAAAGAGTCATAAAAAATAAAAAAAGGAAATAGGCCAAGTAAATAAATATTGCCAGGAAATGCAAGATAAAGTATATGAATTTTAAAAAAAATGTCAAATTTATAGATAATGAGGCAACTAAAGTGAAAGCAGAGATAATAGAAAAAACTGCAAGGATTACAAGAGAATAGTTAGAGTAGATCATGAGCAGAAGGAGGTTAAAATACTAGGAAACCTAAGCAAGGGGTAATGGGAAAGGTATTGTTGATTATGGAATGACAGAGTATGGAGATTAACAAAACAAGTGTGGGAAATCAAGGAAATGAGGTAGAAAGGAGAATGGAAGAAATAGTTGAAGAACAAGTTATAGAGATAGATAGAAAAACTGAAGATAAGGAAGGAAGTCATGAGAAAATAAGTAAAGAGCTAGGAGAAAATCTAAAAGATAATAGTCAACAGGATGGGTGAAATGAAGGGTCTCAATGAAGAAAATTGTAAAATAGGAGAAACAAAGCAAGAGATTCCCAATGAATATCAGGTAGACCAGAGTATAATAGAAACTAAAAAAGATCCATATGACCAAGAAGTGAGAAAGGAAGACACAGCTACAGAGCAGGGCATAAGAATAGAAAGAGAACCTGAAAATAAAAGAGAAAGCTATGAAGAGAAAGTCAAAAGCAAAAAAGGTGTAGGAGAAATCTGTAGAAAATCTAAATGACCATATTAGACAGGATGAGTCACAACTAATGGAAGCAGATACAAGAAGTATGTGTATGGATGTATAAAGAAAAGAAAATTGGAAATCAGGGAAAAGATCATCTTGGAGAGTTAGAGAATAACATTGGAATAAATAAGTTAGTGTTAGTAGAAATAAACAATAAGGTAGAAATGGGACAGAGTCAAGAGCATATTCTAAACAAAGAATATGGAGATCTTATGTGCAAGATGTGTCTAGGGAAAAGAATAGTTCCTAAGACCAAGCTTAATTGGGATGTGAAATATCACATAGATGAAAATAAGCTAAAGGAGAAATTAAATAGAGGAAGTTGAGCCAGAATGGCAGACACAGTGAAAACAGCTGGCTTTGGAATTAATCACAGGAGAAGAAGACCAGTATGTGGAGATTGAAAAGAAACCAAGAAAAAAATTTAGGCAGAGGAAGTTGAGCCAGACAGGCAGGATAGAGAATAAAATCCAATGGAAACTGCCAGTCTTTGAATTAGTAATGTGAGAAGGAGACTATCATGTAGAGATAGAAAGCAAGACATGTTGGTGAGATATCAAATTTTAAAAAGAAAAAGTAGTAAGAGTAGTGGCAAGACTGAAAGAGAAAAGACAGTATGGAAGAAAGAAATTGGTTGTTTAAAGAAGAATAATCAGACAAGGGGTCAAGCCCTGAGGCTGAGAAAGCGGCACCCTAATATACACCATAAGCTCTTTCAATTCAAGAAGGAACCATATCAGATGCAGCCAAAAAAGGATGAATATAGAAACCATGTGTGATGTAAACAGATCCCATGGATAAAAAAAACTTACATAAAATTCTAAAATCTCAGGACCTGATTTGTTTGTGTATTTTGTATATTCTTTCATTTTGTTGGTTTATTTAGATATATAGACCTTGCAATTATCAATTTGGTTATTGTATTTTGATTTATTCAATTGATATAGAGAGCAGGTTAAAGCAGGAAGGGGTGTTTAAGGCAGTATAAGCTATACTAATAACATAGGGCAAGACTATTATTAAAATTTCAAAATTAATAAAAAATATTTTAGACCTAGAGTAAAAGCATTTTATCAAATAAAATTAATAAATCATTCCATGACTTTAGTGATATGAAACAATCCAATCTATCTACCATCATGTTTCACCCACTATATTCTATAGTAGTATTTTATTTCCATACCTATATACCCAAAATCCTCATATATCAAACTAATTTTAAAATCAATAATTATGGTTATATATGTGTGGATATATTATAAAATACCTTGTTAAACACATATTTATTTGTGTAATAAATCAGTATATATTGAAGCAGATCTGATGCTCAGATCCTTGCTTCACAGCCCACATCCAATCTTGTACCATCTAACTATATTCAAACCCACCTTCACGCACGTATATACATAGCTAATAATACATATATTTCTCTTGCTTAGTATTTTAACATAAATCACGTAAACACATCTATTTTAATCTAAAAGAATTTTTATTTAATAATATTCTCATGTGTATACAGGTGTAAGTAATAAATCTATATATACATTTCAGTGTAGGAGATTGTGAATAAATTAGTAAAGTTATGTTATATATAAAATATAAAGTTTCATATATGAAACTTATTATTTTTTCATATGTAATTTTGTAGCCAGAAATGATGCAATCTTGTTAAAAAGTCTCTCAAAAACAATTACCCAGAAGATCCCTTAGATAAAAGTAAAAGATTACAATTTTGTAATAATAAAATAAACCCATTAGTGGAAATTTTGTCCACGCTAGCTTGTTTTAAAATCACAAGATTTATTTTAAAACAATCATTCGAAAAACTGATAACAGAATTGCATTGTTTCAAAAGTCTTACCAGATAAGAAAATATCCGGTCAAATTATTCCAGATGTACAGTAAGTGCTTAAACCATCTCAGGTCCAGCAGTAGTTGCTAAGTTACATCTTCAAAATAAAAGTATATATATACTGCTGGATTTGAATCCAAAAAAAGGAGGAGACCACCAAATTATGATGTTGCTATACATATTCCACACCACTTTTGATTCTCACTCAATGTGCCATGAGTAGGGGAAATTTCACCTTCCCCTCCATTCTAATATGCTGTTCCCATAAGCGAAGCTCTGCATCCCGTACTGATGAACTTTATATATTTTTCCCATGAAAGTGAAATGCCAACTACTATATAATAATGCTACCCTAGATCTAGTGAACCAATACCGATGGACTGACATGTATTAAATTGCTCTTCCAAATAGCAAGGTAAAAAGAACTTTGACCACTCATAATTCTCAAATCCTGCCTTCTCTGTAATATCTATTATATTTTCCAATCATATTGATTAAATGTCTTCAAAATATGTAATTCATATAACTCTATATAACTAATCACTATTAAGCCTCTTATAAAATGTTTTCTTTTCTTTTATTTCCAAGCGGCAAATAATTCTCATTTAGATTTATGTATTTATATTTTAAAAAGAAATGCCAATAGTATTTCTAAAATTGCAAGCATATAATTTATTTTTGTTTTCCTCACCCATCATTTATCAGGTAATTAACTTATAACTTAACCAAAACAAGTCTTATTCAACTTGCCCAGATGCTAGTGATTTTAGATAAACAAACTAATTATTTGTTATGTTTACTGTAGAAAAACAGATTTTCATCTGTTTCATAAATATTTTCCATTCTAAATAATGTGCTATCTCTTATTATTAATTTATATTATATATATGTAAACCCATTACAGCTATTACCACAACCCATTTATCTTGTATTAATTTATATATTTTCATAAGGGCATTCATTAACTGAGATTGAGATTTATTAAATGTGTGGGAAGTTATGAATAATATTAAGTAACATAATATAGGGGGGGACCTTCAGACCTTAGTTTTATATTTAATTAGAATTATTATCCATGTATGTTTAATGAAGAAACCATACCATTACGCCGAGTATTTCACAATTTATGGGCAGTAAATATGTTTAGATAATCTTTAAAGATATTGTTATATTATGTTATTAAGCATTGCATGCATATAGGCCACTTGGTTTATATATATTCGTGCTTCTTTCTCACATGGAGCTATTCGCTAAGTCAAGCCCCATCATCGTCATTCTCCATGTCCTAGAAACCAGGCTGTAAAACCATCATGTGGACACACTTGGTTGTATGTGCATGCTTTATACGGGAATCACTCTGGAAAATCCAGCCCGATAAAGTCATAGCTGACCGCCCTTCATCTCAACACCGATCCTGCCTACGTTTGCAGAAAAAAATCAGTAAATTTCATTAATCAAATTCATGAAGCACACGCCAGGATCCATAATTGGACCACCCCAATCTGCCGCCTTGCACGCACCACCTTTCAGGGTATTATTAGTTGCCCAGAAATAGCCATAAGTCGTAATGTGATGATTTCTTTAAACAGGCATATTTCCATTAGTTTACTATGCATATCAATGTGATAATTTTATTATCATTTATATAATTATTCATTATCCATCCTGCACATTAATTATTTACAACTCAAATTAATAATAATATTGAATATAACAAAATGTAATGCTCTTTTCATCTCTCTGGGGGTGTAATAGTATTTTAGTAATGCATTCCAATAGCACTAATTCCTTAAATCACACACATATATTATTGGCATAACCGCAAATATCATGTTATTGTAAAATATGAATTAAATATATATATATATAATACTTATGAAGCTAATGTCGAATAAATAACCTGACATAATTTTTGTTATTAATCTAATAAATCTTAAATATATATATATCAACTCTCGAACCATTGCTTTCTTTTAGTTAAGTTAATATATTAAGTTATTAATTATGCTCAATTTGACTAGATGATCTCCGCTAAATATATAATTAATATGCTAGGTCATGAGCCTTCATTGCTCATAAAATATAGTTAGTTGTTAAGTTAGTCTATCATTAAAATTTAGCCTTGAGTCTTTTTTGTGTCTCCGATGAGTGATGCTGGTGGTGAGAAGTAAATTAAATCGATGTCATCGGGATTGTTGTTTATAATGTTATAAATCTGGGAAATAGGCAAATAGGGCAGAGTTCATGAGTGTTCCTGACCTGTGTATCTTGCACACGATTGGATTAGAGGTACTTTTGCCTAGATGATAGATCTTGTTACATGAACATACAAATCCGACCGGCACAATATACATGTATATATATTATTATTTGCTAAATAAATGTAAACCCTGCTGTATGTGTAACCAAAAACCTACATATATGTAGAAGAGAAATAATGTTAAAAATTTAAAGCATTATAGATTTCCTTTTTTTTTTTTAAATATTATTGTAAAGTTAATATAGAAATTATAATATTTCTGCATATGAAGATAAATTACACTTAAATATGTTACATATAGTGTAAGATGTTTGCCAGGTTTTAGATTTGGTTTTTCATAAAAAATTAATTTAATAAAATTAATACTTCTCCCTATATTTTGACCTACTTAAAAGTAAAAGTAAAAATAGATTTTAAAGTAGTTTTACATAAATTAACCCGGTCAAAATTGAGGGACTCACCCACAAAAAAAATCAATAACTCAATAGGAATATTTGGTTCTAAGAATATAGCAAACTAAATTAGAAAAACAGATCTGGGACTAAAATTAGTAAACAAGTGTGGTCAATGTAAAAGAAAAGAGGGTAGGTCAATATCTATAGCTTACTTCAGCATTTCCAGAATCATTAGAATCAATTAGCATCATTATTATTGTTTTGCCATAGTTTATTGCTAGTAAAATTATTTCTAATAAAATTTATGGGGTAGAAGAGCAATAAACTTGCTTTCTAATCCCAAGAATGGTCTACAAGATGTGGAGATGTAGAAAGAACTGGTAGGCCAGTTACTGAAGAAATGGGGACATGAGCTAAGATCAAGGACCATGGAAGTGGCCATACAAGTTATATCAGTAACTGATTTCTGCAGATCTTAAAATTATTTAAACTAAATCTAAAGTGTTAAAGCTAGCTAACTTAATGTAAATGGCCACATTGTTAAACTAATTTAGTTAACTCTCTGAATGTTAATTTCTAAAACTAAATGTAACTTCTGTTTTATCTTTCAATTTGTAAGTCTTGCCTAATTTAACTTTAACTATGAGAAATCTAAATTTCACTTATGTGAATAAGTAATTTATTAGTTATTATTATTTTTCTTAAATTAAGTCTATGCCTATATTAAATGAAATATATATTTTTATGCTATGTTTTGTCCAGAATGGAGTTTACTAATATTTAAAGTAATTACTGAGAATTAATTAGATGTTCTCATAATTGTTTAATTCATCATTTATTAACACACATATTAAACTTTCTTCTGAAAAGAGTAATATTACTTTTATTCTATGTATGTAATTAAGCCATTACAAATGCTTATAGATTTGCTATAAATAAACTATTTTGTTAATATTTAGTAGATGTGATAAAATGCAGCATAGTATTAGTATTTACTGTTTTCATGTTTGCCAAATATGCTGTAGTCCTCTTTAATTTTATATAAATGCCTATATAGATAGCTTAACAAACTAGATTTATTGTATTCCTTTAGTAACATATATATATATATATATATATATATATATATATATATATATATATATATATATATATATATATATATATATATATATATATATATATGGTATTTTATAAACTGGCTTATGGTGGTTTCATGGAATGAAACTAATGATTTGCATCTTAATTTTATTTATGTAATGTTGTAATGAGCAGGGCGAATGTGTTTTTAGGATGTGTATAAGTGCCTTTACTTTTGCTGTTACTTTGTATATAAAATGGGCTTGGTTTAAGGTCAACCAATTTCATTAGTTCAGACAGCTCTCTTTTCAAAATGGGTCCTGGTTTTAAGGGCCACCCCATTAACTTTACTTAGGACTGAAGCATGAGAATCAAGATATCTTGTAAGCTGTTCTGATCACCCAGACTAAATGTCTTTTATTCACAGCAAGTAGTATGATCCAAGGGAACCGATTACTCAGTAATGAATCCCATGAGCAACACACATTCAAGATGTACAGACTCAGATTATATATTTGTATAAACACCAGAGTATCTGAAGTCATACTACTAACCACCAGTTTGTTCCTCAATAATATTTCAGCATTGATCTAAACTCAAATCTAATTTAGTAAGACTATTATCTTGTATAGCTCATTAAACGGTAATAGTAGTTATAACTTATAAAATCATCTCTGCAAACTAACTAATGCAAATCTAGTATTCTATACCATAAGCATAATTGAGGCATAGTTAATCATGGATTAAAAGTGAGTAAATGTCCAAAATTGTAATAACAAATATTCACATTAAACAGCTTGTAACCAATAATATCATTCTCACTTGTGAGTAAGATAGTTTCACATATTTCATTTAACCTAATTTCATCCACACCTGCAAGTAAGATTTTATGTATTTAATTTAACCTAATATCATCCACACCTGTGAGTGAGATAATTTCACATATTGCATTTAACATTGTTTTATTTTATTTTCTTAAATTTGGCTTATATTAAATTTTATTTAAATATAATTATACATAGTGTCTCATTCTTTCTCATTATTCATTAATTAATTATTGATTATTAATTAGCTATATATAAACTGCAATCCAAATTTAGTAGTATCTGTTGTTTGAGTCATATCTATATAGCTATACTTTGTGAATATGTCAGTCTCAAATCATAGTCTCATGTTCCACCATTGTACTATACTGGCCTGTGAATTAAAGAAATATGAGTGTAGCCTCATATATGTCATCTATATGGTGATAAATCTCAGTATTGGTAAAGTAACTGGGGTGAATTGGATTCAATGTCTCAACAACCTCATTTTGATCAGCCTTGTTATAATTCACTAAAACTCATAATTTTGCTGTGCAGATGTACAAAATATGATCATTACAATATTGACAATATAAAAATAATTTGATAAAATATTTATTAACTGAACTTCATTTCTAAAACCTGAATTATTATTAAGTTATCATAATGCAATGACATTTTGTTCTCAAATTTAAAATTGCATTTATAATTATTAAATATTACAGAAATCTATAATACTGTATTTCTAAAATTCTGTACATTTATTATTTTGTTTTTATTATTCAAACATTTTTCTTGAATTGTCTTTTACATAAATACTATTGTAATGATCAGGATTGCATAATCAGTCAACAAGACCAAAAGACCAAGAAAGGACTCTCAAACAGCAGGCACAGGGTTATCACCATCCTCCTAGTTTAAATTCCTACCTAGGCTTCCTAGTTTCAACCACCTGATTAACATCCTTCATGTCATACAGCTTCTCTTCTTCATATAGTATGTTGTAGCTTGGGGTTCAAATATGGACCTTATCTCAGGGTTCTTCATCAACTTATGACTTTAACATACACTAGCACTCATTCATTCCTACAAAAATGTATTTGCCTTATGGTTATTGATATGATTTTGAATTTGATTATTTTATAATGCTACACAGTGTTTGTTTTGGCAAACTTTACTAAATATGTATAATAATTACTTAATAGTTCTGACCCACAATGATGACATAAGTTTACTTAACAAGGAAATTATAAGTTTTAATACAGAAATTAAAATAATGGAGAGATTAGCTTACAAATTATTGGATTAAGATAATCTACTGGCCTTTACATAGTATTATGGAAGGTGGCACTGACTTACAGCAATAATATGTGCCATATTTAATTTGTTCTTTATTATAAAACTAAATCTGTGCTCATTACCCACCAGTCACTTTCTAGTGTGGAAAAGGGGATTTACCAAAATTAACTCACAATCTCACTTATGTGCTATGGAGAATGAAACGATTCAACACATCTTTCATAACTGTCTGATACTCACCTCACTAAAAACATTTATTAAGAATAAAGCCAAAAAACAAAATGCAGACTTGTTTTCGATTCAACATTCAATCAAGAACGGAAATTTCTCAAACATCAGACTCAATCTTTCTCTCCTTTGCAATCTGGATAACCAGATGCAAACATGTAATTAGTAATATAACAACCAATATCCTGGATACCTTCAAAACATTGATTAAGAGCATCAGCATTAGAAACAGAATGTTAGCTCCAGACTGGATGAATAAAGAAACATGGTCCAAAGTCATCCTAATAGAAGAAGAATCACAGAACCTACTCCATCATCTTAAGCCTCCACTCTACAGCAATACAGAATAAAGTTATTCAAGATGTATTAAAAATGTATTTCATGTATAAACAAAGTTAATAAATTTCTTTTTTAAAAAAAAGCATGAGAGGTCATCAGCCCAATTTAACAATCTACAGCACATTTATTTAGTTTAATGGAACTCTTGTGGATGGAGTCATTTCAAGCCACCCATAGTTGCTGATAAGTGTAGACAGAGGTGCACAGATAAACATAATTTAGACATTGTGGTGCTAGCCTATGTGAGCACTGTCAATAGCCTAACAAGTGTAAGAATGATCAGCCTAGAAATCTTATGGCATAGTTTACAACTTAAAGATGGATTATCTCTGCCTGCAGGGCTTCTCCTGCTTTTAACCAAAGGTGCATACCAATGAAGAAGAAGATAACAAATATTTAGCTCCATTGCACGACCTAGACCAGGTTAATATTTAATTAGGGAACTCAGGCATGCCAGAAGGAATAGCCTGTTTTTGTTGCAGTGACTACACAAAGATGGGTGAACCAGGCAGTGAATATATATAACAAAGTTTAATAATAATCCTACCATTGCAACACATATAAAATGTAGAAAGACAAATATATATAGAGAGTCATAAACAATAAATTATTAAATCTTCCACCTACATGAATAAAAAACATTATAAAATTTATTTTATATAAAAATGAACCTTCCTAGTTGACCATGCATGATTATGTTATAAGTAAAATCCATTTATAATAACTATTTTAAACATCTTAAATTTGAAAATATAATAATATGATATTTAAGTATTAGGAAGATGTATTATCCCTAAAATAGACTGATAGCATGATCCCTTAATTCTTATATGCCTGTACATGTATTGCAGTTATATATATATATATATATTGTACCGGTCAGAATTGTATGTTCGTCTAACAAGAATTAGGACCTAAGCAAAAGTACCTAGAGTTCAATCATATACAAGATACACAGGTCAGGGATACTCATGAACTCCGCCCTATTGCCCACTTCCCAAGTCTATCACATTACAAACAACATTTCTGATGATAGCAGCCTACCCTTCAATTTACTCCGGCCCAGGAAGGTTCAGCAAAGATACAAGAGACCTACGGCTTAACTAATTGATAATGCAAAGTAATGATAGACGTGCACACACAAACCAACAAAAATATCCAAAAAATAGCTTATTAAATGTGAATTTATTAAATGTAATATTAATAATAATTGATTAATCATGTGAATCACTAGATATGGAGATTTACAATGAATTAGAACATATATATCTTGAACACTCGATTTAGGTTTCACTTATTGTCACTTGGGCATTCGATGCCAAACCGGATAACATAACAAGGTTTGATGGATATGCACCAAGAAATATACATAATGATAAATTAATTATTTGAAAACTGTGGCTTAATATGCTAATGTGATTTAACGGATTGATATTGCTCACGCTATGATATTTCTAAGTTAAGGAAAATAACCCATGACAATAGCTTTTAGAATGAATGCTTATAAGATTTTAAATTACACAGAATATGATCAAACTTAATAATGGTACGAAGGTTTGTTTTATTCAACATATGATTACATTTGGATTTCATGGAAGGTACATCAATTATAAATCAATTGTTGCGGAACCCTATGAGATGACTCATTTATTTCTTATCTATGAAGAGAAATAGGGAAAAAGGATCATTTTGAAATTATCTTGCGAGTCTACATTTATAGATTTTCTCAATAGTTAATTAATGATGTATTAATAGTGACTGAACGAAGGATGGGTAGCACTAATAAGCGATAATGTATATATACTAAAGTTAATTAAATTTAAACTATAACGAGAATTTTGGGATGACTTAGGGAACTTATATCATTACAGTGTATAGACATCTGAACCATATGAAAGGATAAGAATGATAATGTGTGAACCACATGATAAGGCCTGAGTGGACGATGAGCTTCATTTATTCGGGAGCGAAGAAAATTAATCTTATCCGTATTTGTGACGGATAGCATTGGGAATTGGTTGGCAAGATACTATGGTTCCAACTCGTAGGATGTTAACCTATAGAAGTGCTTACCTAACCTAAGACAATCTGTAAGAGCTGGGGCCTCCACGCTCTGTCGAGAATTGTGCTTTATATAAATATTCCATTATTGAGAAAACGCATGACAACGTCATTTCTGAATTAGGAATGTTATCACCGGGACACGTTACGAAAGCTGTCAGGTTTGATTTACCCTGATTTATACAGCCTTAAAATATTAATTAAGTCTAAAGTAATGAAATAATGATCTAAAGACAGTCCCAAATGGGGCATACAACTTACTTAAAGGGTTTATTCAATATCTTAAGGATAAATATTAAAACATTAAAATTCCTTTGCTAAACGCATATTAACCCACCCGAGAACTAAGTGACTTAATCTATCATTAGATGGCGGGGCGATTTATAAAATGAATCATCTAGACATAAGGATCTGAATTAAAGTTATGTAATAATCAATTTTCATCATGTTAATCAATAGCGTGGAGCAATAGTAAATCATTTATTTAAATAGTAGTGAAAAGCATAATATTCATTATTTAAAACATAATTTAGGAAAATCTCTCGATCGGGTGAATTTTATAATGTGAATACTCTTACGTTTACGATTAAATATTCCGCAATGGCAGAATAGCAAAAATAAATAGGATTGATTTGCCAGATCGAGTTATTAGCATACTAAAAATTGATATGACTTGCATAATATTAAATAAACATTGCCGCATTAAATAAAACTACAAGGAAAGTGAGAACCTAGCAATCGAGTTTAGAAAGTGAGAGTTACAGTTGAAATATACAACAAACAGAAATAATAAAACAAAGAAAAGAGGTCATTATTTAGGCAGTTAATCAGCTTAGCACTACCGATCATAAAATAAGTAATTACATTTTTATATTAGGAGAGATTTCAGAACTAAAATATTACATTTATATTTTACAATAGAAAAAGGTTATTTAAGATGAAAGTTCGTTTATATGGCAAGGAATTACCTTTCTTTCCGATCAATTTCCAGCCGGGTGCGCACGTGTTGGTTCCATGTTTGATAAAGGAATTAATTTATTACAAATTGACAAAATTAAGGTTTCGGTCCATTCTTTATTCAATATTAAGTTCATTTTGGCAGCAATTGATGAACGATGGTTTCCGAGTATTTAGGCATCGGTTAGATTTTTGGAGAGATCCGGGGAAGCAAATCTATGTTTTATTAGCCCATCATGTTGCCGTTCAGAGGGGCATGACTTCCCCTTAGCAATGTGTTAGAAAAATGACATGTCTCCCCTTTAGTTAGAAAATGTGGTTGCATTTATACTTGTTATCACCGCCGCTGGGTAATTCCTGGATGTTTTAATAACTACAATGATACAGCATATTTTGGACTACAAACGAGATTAAGTTCGAGAGTTGGTTTTGGTCTACTTTAAGCTGAAAATAGACCTGCGGAATCAACGTTAACTAATCATGATGCTTAATAAATCTACATTACAATAAAACAAATTTCTTTTATAATTTGGAAGACGGTAAGTCTTTTATTTACTAATTTTACGTTCCCCTCTCGAACTTTCTCTCTATGAAAATATATGTATGAATAAAATATACATTATGCAACGCTTTAAATTATTAAAGTTGATCTGTTACACACACATACGCATGATTGTTTACCGTAAGGAAAATATATAATTGTTTTTATGCATATTAATGTTAAATGAATTTAAAGTTTACACATACATAAACAACCACGTGCATTGGTATACCTTCACTCCCTGGTGATCTATAATTAAATGGTTAGGTTTGAATCCATGTTTGGAGGTTTCAAACATTATTAGAGAGTGAAGCTGAATGTGTGCAACATATTCCGCTAAATATATATATATATAATATCTATTAATTAAAAACAGTATTGTAATTATAATTGAAATACTATTTTTACCATTAAAAATATTATTTCAATTATATATATATAATAAATAAAATGTCCATTAATTAAAAACAAAATTGTAATTATAATTGAAATAATATATTTAACGGTTTACAAACTATTACAAACAATCCTTAAATGTGCAGAAGTACTTTTGGTTAATAAAATAATTTTGTCTGAAAATTATTGAAATGAAAATTTTTAAAGAAAATAGTATGTAAAAGTTTAAGAGTTTTTATTGCAGTTTGTTTTTGAAAAACATAGAATTAAAAGTCAAAGAGTTTTTTGAAATAAAAGTTACAATTAATTAATTAAGAGGGGGAGGGGATTTGCTTTAGAAACATCAAACTAAAAGTTTCAAGTTTAAAGAGTTTTGCTAAAAACTATTAATTCATAGTTACAAGGAAAACTAAAAGAAATTGATTTTTAAGTTTAAAAATATAAATCTCTTTTTATTTAAGTTAGGGAAAAAATGTCATCTTAAAAACTAAATAATGAATTATCGCAAATTATATGTGTGTAAATGATGAATTAATGTGAGCTTGTTAATAAAATATATATGTATGATTGTAAATATAATAAATGTATGTGTAATAAATATTAAAAAATGATATAGAAAATCATCATTAAAAAACACAGTGATGGCTATTAATTAAAAATGTAAAAATAAGATGTTCGTGATGGCTGTTATTAACATCTCCACCAACAGGATTAAAAACTTATCTCAAGGAATGCAATTAAAAATCAGAAAGGAATTTCAACAACAGATATTGCTGGCAGACATCAAAATGACAACAGGCCTTAAGTATAAATAGTCCAGTTTTTCATCGAAAAAACAGGTCAATTCAGTTCATTTGAGATTACAGTTGAGTTTAGAAAACAGTTTAGATTGTGCAGTTGAGATTGAGAAGTTGAGATTAAATCAGTCAATAATGCAGTGTTAAAACCCTCAGAATCATATGACTTTCTCCAGTCTGAATTCCAATGAAACAGCAATCTGCCCAGAATAGAAAAATGTCTGCAAAACAACTTGAAGAATCGCTGTCAATATTTAACTGTCTCCAAAAATAATACCAATGAATAAGCATTTAACCTCCTCAAGAAACTTCAAATCTAACCAGTTACAAATATTTCATTAGAAGCAGCAAACAGCAAGAAGTATCCACATTCTAAAATTCTAGGTAATAACATTTTTATACTCATTTCTAAAGTAGCCATCACATTCATAAAACCTCCAAGAATCAAGTAATATGAACTCTATAGCATACATAGACAAACTATTAATGTGTGTTTTTAAAATGTTGTGTATGTTCATGCATTAGTATATATTGATTTCATTGTATTTTAAATGGCAAATATTATTTAATTCTTTGTTATATTATATTTCTATTATATATGTGTGAGCCTGAAATGATGATAAGCCCTTGTTCATTTAAATAAGATTTATAAAATATTTAAAATTAGTATACCAAATGTTAATTAAAATAAATTGTCTTTTGCACTTAAGCTTAATTTTGTCAGTCAATTCCTTTGCCACTAATTAAAACAATAATTTGTTATTGATTATAAGTAGCTGAGCTAGTTAAGGGATTTTTTGAGTGCTGGATTATGAGCCTACTGTCCAAACATTGTTAGTTCTGAACTAGCTGGTGCCTGGGATTTACTCCAAAACAAATAAAGTGTTTGGATAGTAGGGGTTTGAATCTAGCAGTCTGGATGGGCCATAGTCTGGAAATGTGATCGTTACGCATTGCATGGTTTGGTCCAACTGTGGGTATCATTGATGGCCCTGCCATCAATAGTATTCTCCACTCCGCTCGACTGGACCAGATTGTTCATGTAATATTTATAACAGAAGATTATAAATGTATTATAAAAAGGTTTAAATCCAACTAAACCGAGCAAGTAGAGAATGTTGGATCATCCAATGGATCTAACCCGGTACAATATATATTATACTGCATTGATACATAATGCAATACATACATTTAGATAGCTTTATTAAATATTACTATCACATAAAAGAATCTTTATTATAAGTATGATCACATTTACATGAGTTTTGTTTCATAAGATCATTTTAACAAAATAGATTTATTAATTTTAGTGGCAAGTGAAGTAATCATTTACACAGAATTAACATATAATTTCATCATGCATATCTTCAATTAAAATTAGTTTCTAATGAATGGGTTAGGTTATATTTGTAGGGCAGCATGATAAACAAAATGATTTATAAAACTAATTGACTGGAAAATACTCTCACCATCCTTCACTAATTCTTTACATAATTCTAAGAATTAAGAAACCTAACTTTCCTTGACATGATTGGGGGCATGAGGAGAAACTAAGACAATAATTTATATAGTATTATTTTAAAATTTTATAGTTTTAAATTTAGTGTCTTCTTGGCACACCCCATCTCTTGGGATTTTGAGAGCAGAAAAGCATAAACAAATTTAATGAATTGAAATTTAACTCCCTCCATTATTCAAGTTAATATACATAAATAATATTGCAAAATATAGATTTTCCATTTGTTGAATAATCAAACCAGTAGATTTAATATTAATGATAAATATTATATATATAATTAGTTAACAAAAATATATTTAAAAAAATTGAGTTGCAGTTAAACTTTCAATAATCTTAAAGCAATTTTACCAGCAATAAGATAATGACTTCAGGACTTCTGTGCAGATGGATATACAGATTTATGGTCTTTGGACTTGCATTAAGATAGTAGGACATAAATGGATCTTCATTTTTGATTCAACTCTTCAGGATGCCCACTTCACTGATGACCATGGAGAAGCTGCTGCCTGACTATTCACTCATAATGGTAGATACTTTAAACATTTTCTTTCTTCTTCATGGATACCAAATTAACAAGCAGAATCTTAGGCAGAACAACTGGCAATATCATGCCAAATATTTTCCTAAAACTATTAAAATATATTTTTTAATTCTAAAACATCTGTAGTACATGATAATATTTCTGAGAAAAATAATCATATTGATAATGGTAATAATGAATCAAATAAGAAATAGATTAGACTTTCATATTGTCCTAAGATGTATAATACATTAAGGTATAATAAAAATTATATTGAAAAGGATATAAATATTGGCTGGTCAAACAGTAAATATATGATATAAAAAAGGAATTGTATATAAATTACATGTGAAATTTGTAAAATGGTTTACTTTGGGCATACTAGCAAACAATTAGAGGTAAGAGCCAAAGAACCAAATAATGCAATTAATAGAAAAGATAATAAAGCAGCATTATATATTCATTATTTAAAATATGGGCATAGAATAGATGCTACAAAAAGTATTAAATGTTTAAATTTCATCAAAGATCCAAAAAGAAGACGAACATACAAAACATGTTATATTAAAAATAATTTAAATAATTGTATGAATATTTGCAAGACTTCTATCAAATTGATTAATAATGGGTTAATTAAAAATGAACGAAAAATGATATATAAATTGACATATATATATATATAATTGCAAAAAAGTGCATGTAATTTACTTATTTATTATGTAATTATGATATAGTCAATTATTTTGTAATTACTGGATTTATATGTAGGTTTTGATTTCTTTTAATGATATATATTTGAATTGGTTATTTTAATTTCATTATTGAACACTAGATGGTTTTATGTCTGTAATAGTTCATTAATGTAATAGATTATTAACATTTGAAAAAGGCACCAAATTAGGTGCTGAAAAAGGCTTTTTATGTATATAAAAAATTTAATATTTATATAGCTGTTGTAAGAATTTATTATTTCCTGATTATTATTTTATGGAAGAACAGCATAAAGATATTTATTTTTTTCCAGTTTGATGATTTTACATATTCTATATATCTCTTTCTAAGAATATTATACATTATATGCACAATGCTCTTTTCTATAATGGCATGATAACTATGAAGTTTATAACTGAAGGCAAGAGACAGTGTATTTAGACACTACTAGTTTACAATGATATAGTTTGGATTCACAGACAAACAAGACCCTGATTTTATATGGTCCATAGCCTAAATATATTATATATATTAAATGGCATAGATATTGAAAGGAACTCATTGCAGGCCAACAATTACTGGTCTATACCCTTTCTAAAGACCACAATAACCCAATCTATGGTTTCAGAAAAGACCAGCTTACCAAGAGATTACCATGCTATATATGCAGTTTTATCGATTTGTAAAAAAGCACAGACAAAGTTACTGTGCCATCTATATAAAGTATTTACAGATATCAGTGATTTTAAAGGTAAATAATTTTTGATTCAATTATTAAACTAAAACGAGAGTACTGAAAGAAAGTAATAAGTGCCCATTTCTCATTTTATTTATTAAAAGTGAAACTCTTAGTGAAAATGACAGTTAAAATATCTAATTTAAAAATAAAAAAGTAAATAATTTTTGCTTGAATTATAAGTCTAAAACAAAGGATTGATTCCAGAAAAAAAACTTCCAAAAATCTTTCTAGATTAGAGAATGAAAGAACTTTCTGGAGTATTTCTAAAGATGTTTACAATTAATGAGGAATAACCTGGAAAAATAAACTTTTATGGACTGCTAAAAAAGTAATATGTTTTTTTTTTTCAAAAAGTAAAAATAATTTTTTTTTTTACTATTAGGAATAATGAATTAATAGTTTTGATTCATACTATCTATATTTTTTATATACACACATACAGGTGCACTTATGTATTATAAAAAATGAATTGAATTTTATTAGTAGTTTATGGTAATTCTGATATGTAATTTTATTTTATACATTACATCTATGATTATATAGATGATATATGTTAAAATTAATCATACTTTATAAATTATTAAAATGAGTTATTGAAATTTATTATTAGTTTATCAAAATTCTGGTATATAATTTTTATATAAGCATGCCTGTGAGCTGTTATATATGTATTATGTAAATCTATTAGGTCATATATGTAAATTACAATGTAATAATGGATTTCTTTATGTATTAATCAAAATCAGAATGCCAAATTTATATTGATAAAATACTTAGCAGACATTAATTTTATTTTAATTTAATTGTCATTAATAAATTTATATTTCATTGTTTAAATTATTCCAGTAAATTTATTTAATCCTAAAATATTATAAATTATTATGTGTTGTATTATATCTCTTACCCACAGTAGCAGTTATTGTGCTTTTGTTCACTGAGCTGGATTCATGCATAATGGTTTGTTATATAAAAGGGGTTTATGTTTAGTGTTATGAACATCCAGTTGATAATGGTTTCATTACATCCCTAATGCTGGATGGCATAAAGGGGATATCCTTTAAAGTCTATGCACTACATTTTAATTATTTATTTAGAAATTTAGTTTATAATTGGCCAGTACACTAATAGTACTAAGTGGCCAGAGCATCAATGATGGTCAGAATGTTTTTAATATCTCAGTATAATTTGATTTATAGTTGTATTTTGATGGAGTAACACCTTAGTATGTGCATTCAGATAATCAGTAGTTTAATTCCTGCCCTACATTGAGCCATGGCTAAATAATTAGCCTGATTTGTAGTGGACTACTTTAAATACAGTTACAAGAGTGATTGTTGATTTATTTTTTATTGTTGATCATTCATAATGATTGATGATTATTACTTCTGTGTAATGCTGGTAAACTTATAGTTCACTCTATGCTAATATCTCATGCTCACTGTTTTTATATTCATATATTTTGTTTGTTTGGGGATGATGATGGTTCCCATCACCTCATAATTAATTCCTGTGGAGTACCATTGCAATAACCGTCTATATTGTATTTGGAATATATATATATATATTGTAATGGAATATAATATTCTGTTACATTATTTTAAAATTAAAATAAAAAGGATCATAAATAAAAATTGATTTATTAAAAAGAAAAAAACTTAACTTAAAACTGAAATTTAAAAACTGTTTAACATATATATATATAGATCGCATGATGGACAACTTTAAAAACTATTTTAAAAAAATAAAAATATTTGAAAGTAATTTTTTTTTGTAAAAAAAGTAAAGATATAAAGATTTGATATTTTTGGAAATAGAAATAATGTTGATTTCTATAATCTTAGAAAATGGAAATGATTGTCTTATTAATTAAATGATTGTTCAAAAGCAAACTGACCCTTGAGGCATTTAAATTAAATTAAAGGGTCAGATAAGAGAGTACAAAGAAATTAAATGACCAATGCAAACACCAGAAATGTCAGCACAGACCGTAATTGAAACACCAGAGGATTAGTGACGTCTTGCCGGTTGAATCCAAAGATTGGATGATAAGAGACTAATAAAAATATAAAAGCTAAATTATAATTATAATTGTTATCTGAGAGCTGACTATGAAGATGTCATTATAACTAGCTATATTGCAGATTGGAAGTCTGCAATAAATTTAATTTTCAGACAACCAGCTGAGATCTCCCTATGACAGTTAGGGATCAAAAAGGAATGGTAAGTAGCAGCTTCATTTTTAAAAAGGAAGAACAAACAATTTAAATAAGTGATCATGAAGATGGACCTTAAAATCAGAATCCGTAAAGTATAAACTTTTACCAATTGAACTTTCTGTTAAATAAGTACCGTATAATGTCAATAAGTAATTAATCCAAAAAAAAAAAAAGAAATATAAATGAATGTACTCTTATCTGACAAAGAATAGAACTCTAAATCAATTATAAATATTTGTTTTTATATATGTTTGCTGTTTCAATCATTTCCATTTTTTTTAATTTAATTATTATGTTTGTATTTAACTAGGTTATTTATTTCTATTATGTTTTAACTAAAATGTATTAAATTTAAAATTGGATGTAGATAGCTGCATGGATAAGGATTAATAACTATGTTTAAATTTGTTTATGTTTAGTTTAAGGGATTTTAATTTCAGACTATTTGTTTCATGGTTAGAGCGATGCTGGTGGAAGGATATATGGGTGTTTATATTAATGTAGTGTGAAGCGTGTTTAGCATACAGGGCAACGTTCCCACCTGAATGCATGACCCCAAAGAGGCAGTCATATCGTTGCAACGTTTGCAGATGTATTTCCTGCACCATTAACCCCTTCTAGCTCTATGGACAGGGATTTATAAGTCGGCAGAAAGACCGCTCTCCCCCATATGTAGCACTCTTTAAAAATAATTATATACATGATTCCTTAGTTAGGCAGATGCACTTTCCTGTTCTGGACACGGATCATTTCCTTCAAATAATACCACACTGTCAGATGCACATTCCTGTCTGCATGGTTTTATGCTAGCATCTTCATATTACATTGGTTGCAAATATATATCTGGAAGCTGACATTGGGTTGGCTACGAGCTGAGATTGAATGAATGTTTTGATAAGTTTTTAAGTGAAAAAAATCTATGTAGACTATCTATGCTCGACATGCTAAAGTAAAATATAATTTAAATATCCATCTGTGCAATCTATTTGAAATAGTAATTTAAATTTAAAAAAATATTAATGTTAAAATCTAAAAATAAATTTATTCCTCAATTTTAAATGTGCGTTAATAAAAATCTATTTGTGTGTTAATTACTGGCAATGGCTTCTTTTATTTTATTGTTCTAAATATTTAATATATACTTTGAGAATAGAAATCTATTAAAACTTATAAAAATGTTTAAAATCTCTGCTACTCTATGAGCTAGTGACCTTGGGAAAACGGTCAGAATAATATATATAAAAGTTTTTTTGAATCTTAACTTATGTATCTGCCTACTATATAAATTTTTCTAGGGTCAAACGCCTAGATGGCGCCCGTGTAGTGCAGATACGTTTAAGGCTCATTTCATTGTCCGTTAAAATATATATATATATGTGTGTGAATATGTGCATGTACTCAATAAAATTAATTTATAGCATTCTAATATAAGCTCCACACTCTTATAAGCTGTGGTAAACATGGAATTCATCTCAAGAACACTGTAAATTAAGATGATCAGTTACACATGTTTCTCCAGTGTAGTATTTAATAATTATATACATTTACAAAGGGAGAATGAGTGGGAGAGAAAGGATTGGAAGAGGAAAGCAGGAGGGACAGAAAGAGAAAGAAAATCAAACATATAAGTAAAAATCAAAGTTTAAATCCATTTTGCATTGAGTTAAGTTAGAAGTATTCACTATATATATATATATATATGGCATTGGAATATCTACATTGAAAATGTAAAGTAAAATTCATATATATATATATATATATTAATTGAAAATCCAGATTAAGATCCATTTTCCATTTTGAAAAATCATCAGAGCTTGAATGCATATTTTTATATGGAGAAAAGAAAAGATGGATTGTTAAATTATACATTCATCTTGGTAAAATTGTTAATGCAAAAAATCAAGAATATTGAATTAATATAATACATCATTACATGCTTAGAACATTTAGAAGTAAATCTTCTGTATTGTATATGATTAAATTTATGTCTCATGTCATTGGTTTATCTTACAAAGGAATACCAATTGTGAATTATAGTGTAATTATATAAGCATAAAATTATTATTTAGTTGAATGAAACTCTTATGCTCTTGCAAAGCTCTTTGGCATTGGATCAAATGATAGAATAAATTAGCCATTATTAAAACCTTTAAAGTTTTTTTCTTCTAAAAATTCATGTGTGAGATTTTTTTTATATTTATAACTTGCCAAGTATATTTCAAACATATATTGAAAAATAAAATAATTGTAAAATTGCACATATTCATACGTGTTCTGTAAAAATTAAAATAAAATATTGAAATAATCATAGCTTGACATCATATCAAGTTTACATGGACATTAAAATATAAATGTGAATTTATTTTGTCTTTTTTAATAATCTTAATATTTACTCAAAAAGGGTCTTTCAGTTTGCAAGCACATTTGCTATCCTGAACAGGTGAGCTTAAAAACCAAGTTCTAATTAGAATTAGAACTTCTTCCTTCAAGTAATTAGTCTATGATGAAAAGCAGTTGCTATTCATCATTAGTAGATATGTGGACATTTATCTATTATTAACCAGAATGAAATATGAATGAAAAATCTGTTAAAGATTCAATTCCCAAACATTGATATCTTGATGAATAATGTCCCACAGAATAAACAATTCACTAGGAATGAGAAGTCTTTAAAAAGCAAATACATGTGCTACCAAAAAGAAGAATCTTAATAGGAATTTTGGGGTAAGGATAATAATTTTATAAACAAATATTATTAATAATAGTTGAATGTGAAAAAGATTAAAAGAATAAAGTTGAAAAAAATGACAATAGAGGAAGATGTTAAGCAAGTATATAGTATTGAAAAGAGGTGAGTAATTTTGTAATATAAAAAGGTAATTTGTAATGTGGAAAAAGGTAATAGTTAATTATAAAATATTTAATAAAAATAAGAAAAGGTTAGAAGTTGATTAAAAATATAAGTAAAAAGACAATAATATGTATTAAATAATACAATAAAAAGGTAACGATTTTTAAAATTAAAATTATAATAAATAATTTTAAAAATAAAATAAAGTAATATAAAATAAATGTGGATTGAATTAATTATGAGTAAAGAAATAAAATGGGAAATGATTATTTCTAATGATCAGGTTAAAATGTATATTTTATTTTGTGTATTTAATTATGTATATGAATATGTATAAAATATATTAATTGTATAATTATTATTTTGATATTGTAGCTCTGATAATGACCGCAGGACAGTTTAAACTGTTAGAATAAAGTTTTAATATAAAAAATAGTATTGTCTTGCGTTGTTAGCCGAGAGGTATCGCAGCCGCCATGCAAGCAAGTAGTTGGTTGCAGACGGTTGTGGGTTCGGACAGTTTAAACTGTTAGAATAAAGTTTTAATATAAAAAATAGTATTGATAAAGTGTTTAAGGAAGTTGTAAATGGTATATGTAGGAATAGTTTACCTGTATTGTTATCAAAGAAGTAGATCTATCCAATTTTATACGTCTCATTAATGCTGATATGATTTATATAATCCAGATAGCTTTCTGAGAATGATTAATTTTCTAATCTTACATTTTATTCTGCTTATTATAAATGTCTATTTTTTTTTTACAAGTTTTACCCATACATCGATGAAAATAAAAAGTATGACAATGAGATATTTAATTAACGAAGTGATATTTGGAATGGGATTTTAAAGTAATGAAGATAACGATAACAAGTGAATGGGTGCAATTATCTTGTTATTCTTATTGTTTTGCTACATTTTCATTTTCATTAAAAAATGATAGAATTGTATAAATGAAAATAACAGGGAAGAGATGTTATTGAATGTGTTATAAAATGACAGTTTTGTTTATATGTGAGGTAATGTTAATATTTTTATTAGTTATTTATTAGACTAGAGATTATTCACTTACTTAATACTATTTTTGGATTGTAATTTTCCACTATACCATTCTCATGCAAGATAGGAACTGGTTTCTATTTGCTTCACAAGATATTGAAAGTGGATAGAAGTCAGTCCCTAACTTGCATGAGAACGGTATAGTGAAAAATTGCACTACAGAAATATTATTCATTATGCGAGATAATATGGTTTGTCATTTAAAGATTGCACATATATTTGAAGATTTAAAGAATTATTATTGAAAAATTATTTATTCATTATAAATAAATATAAAGTATTCTATAATGTTTGGAGAAAAAAAAATCAAAATAATATTTAAAATGAAAAGGCATTTGCCAACAATTATTTTTAAATTTTGATCTATGATTTTTATAATTTTTTGTTTATTTTGCGACCTGAATATGGTGAAGAAATTAGGAGATTATAAAATTGTTACTCAATTATTCATTTATTGTGTCGTTCTTTTATTATCTCATGTTTCGAAAAAGAAAAGAAATTGATGCTGGAATAAGTAACACCTTTGGGATGGGGATCCCATACCCTTCAATAATTTATTTACCATTGTCTAAGGATTGTCATGCCTCACCAAAGTAGAGAACTTCCTATCAAAAATCTAATAGGGTACCATCTCAACTAATAATAACATTTGTAGTTAATTTAAAAGGAAAATTTAACATCCAATTTGTTTATAACCAACAATTCTCTAATTATTTGATCTTCTGAATTAACTATTTCATTTCTCTTGCATTTTTATTAAGTTATTAAGGATATGAACTGCTGTCATCTCTGCATGCCACATTAGCCATCCTGGAAAATATTCACAAACAGGGCAATGAGGATGGAAATCATCATCACCAAGAGTCAACAGACAGAAGAAAAGGGGGCTGCTTAATTTATATTATTAAATATTGTATACAATATTTTGAAAAGGAAACATTTTTTTAGCTCTCAATAAGTCTTAAAGTGAAGTCAGTATCCAAATCAGGGCAGATTGTTTTATAAAATATTTTATTTACATAAATATTGTTTTGCTGAACAAACAACAAAAAAAGAAAATTAATATTAATAGTGTTTTTTCTCATGTTTTGTAGTTAAATAGAGTTAAAAGGGGGGGGGGGGGGGTTGTTAGAAATGGGGAGAAAGGGGGGGTGGGGGGGGGGAGGGGGGCTGTATTTACCTACCTAGTAGTTAAGTTATATTGGAAGTATATACAATACATTTAGCGGTTATCACATAATGAGGTCATTAGAATCATCTGTTATCTGTTTGTGTGGGAAAATACAACTTAAACAATGGAATTGCCTTTTATTCGTTGATATTTTGGCCATTATTATTTTGCTAAATTTTAATTAGAAGTTCATACTCATTTAGAAAAGTGTTTTTTGTTTTTTTTTTGTTTAGAGGATTCTTATTATACTTGTGATATATTAATTAATTGAGAGTGAAGTTATACATATCTGGGCTTGTATTTGCTTATATGTGTAGTTTGTCCTCAAGAAGATCCCAGAGAAAGAAAAGTCTCACTGTAGACAAAGCATAAGATCCCCTTATATAGATTTCATTATAGTTGCAGTGATATTAGTATTAAGAAATTATATTACTAGATTTTAAGCCACAATAAAAGGAAATGGTTCTCAGTAGGACAAACCATTGTGCAAAATATCTCGAGCATTCTAGAGTTAAAAATGTGTAGTTAAAATGAGCATTTAGAGATTGATATCTAGTTTTATTCTCGTAAACTTTTCAATCACGCATATTAATTTAATTAAAGAAGATACGTTTGGCCGCGCTTAAACAATTTTAAATGATTACTTGAAGCATCAGGTTTGTTACGCTTATTTTAAATACATATACATAATTTAAATACAATAGTTTGTTCAACATACACATTCCTGATCTCACACTTTGACATTCTTCAAATGCACGGTATACAGATTTCATTATTAAATTAACTGTATTTCAGTTATTACATAATAGAGATGTCTGCCCATCCTCGTATATATATTAAATGGATTATGTCCTGTCCATGAGGTGTCAGATTGACTTTAGCTCAACATGGGTGTGATGAGAATCTTGGCCTCAGGTTGGCCTGTTCTATCATCAGATTTTCAATTGGATTGACAGTTGAAGAGTTGGAGTGTGGACTGGATTGAAACCTGTCCATTAAAGTACAAAGATTGATTATCTTAATATATATCTGAGCACTTTTTGCATATATGTGTAGAGATGATAATATGGACTAACTGATGATTGTTGGTTTAACATGAAATACCTTTATTAGTGATTATTTGTCTTTTCGACAAATATGTGTTCAGATGTATCAGTGTTGTGAGATGGAGTGGAGAGTGGTGGGTCGTGTGAAAGTCTGTGCTCATATACCCTATATATCACATTAATTTTTAGAAAATGAAGTATTAGTAATTTGCTGAGTTTAATTTTTATTATTATATCCTGTACAATTTAGATCTGGTCAGAAAAAATAAAGAGTTTAGTCACAATATTTATTGTGAATGATGATTTATTGATTTTTTATATTTAATATTAATAAATATATTTATTATACTTTATTAAATTTTATATATTTTTTAAATTAAAGATGCAATTATTTAATATTTAGAAACAACAAAATTAATTGTTTTGCCTCATTCATTATAGCCTTAAGACATCATTTCATTCCATTGCTCTATTATAGAAATGAATGAGAAGGAATGATATAGTGTTTTCAAAGTTGTTTAACACAGGCGACCAAATGATAGTTTTATGATATCAAATGACACACACACTGCACATATATAGTAGATATGCACTTACATAAGATATAAAAAATTAATAGGCTGTCATAAAATGTTTATTTGATTGACAATAAATCATATCTTATGCATATTTAACGAACTTTGATTATTATTATATTTTGGGCTAAACTGTGTTTTGGATATTGTGAGTATATTTTAATGCTTAACTGGGTTTAAATACTGTTGGAATATAATAAAATTTTTCTTTACATCCTTAGTGCATTAATGTTTGTCTGTATATGACCCTCTATATCCCCATTACCTCATGATTATCATGTATGAATTAGCTTTTCATCTCTTATTTATTACTACAGTAAATTTATGCATATAAAAATTTAAATTATACTTCCTTTGTTCAGATTTTTCAACATTATTCCATAATTAGATTTTTTTCTATTAAAAAGCAACCCAGGATATATCCATAATAGAGCTGCTTTATATTTTTTACATTTTCTCATTTTGGATTATAATATCATTTGATTTTTTTTTTCAATAACTGTTTTTAAGTGGCTAAAATCATTATCAGACTTTACTTAATTATGTTTCATATTTTAAAACTAATTTGAGCAGCCTAGTCACCTATATCACTTTTAATAACACTTAATTGAAAAAACAATGCAATTTTTGCAAACATTTTTCCACATCATTCTTACCATGTGGAGTTAGTGCAGTAGAATAGAAGCAGAGACTTTTCTAAAATTTCACGATCAATTTTTTAAGTGAATACAATGCAGAATGTAGTTTGGTTTATTCAATAAAACTTTATACTTAATCTAATACACAAATGCTCAAACAGCAACTTCTGAAAAATTAATCGATTATTATTATATCAATTGGCAACAATTCTGATTTCTATTACATAATGATATTAATAATGTACTTAAGATTGTTCAAAATGTTTTGCATGCATTACACATATCTGGTTCTAATACCTATTATAATATCTATGTAGCCTAACAAATAAATAGCTTTCATCGATTAAAAAAAAAGCATTTATACATATTTTCCTAATTACCTTCGTTTTTATATTGAAGCATAATAAACTTGATGACTATATCACAATATATTCATAAATCAAATAGTTCATATGTCTAGAATATAAAGTTTACAAACCATAGTTTTGACTTTTTGGCAAAATAAATAAATCAGAAATAAATAAATGAAACTTTTTTTTTTTTTTTTTTGCATTGTAATTTTTATGTTCCACAGTATATATACAATATATACACATTCCTATATATGTGTTATACATAATTTCAACATGAACAAAAGAATAAATATGTGGAGATGATAAAATAACATATTCAAGTATCATAATTACAATTAACATTATTTCAATAATGGTCATCCACAAATAGAAAGAACATGAAAATCTGCATGCATTAAAATAAATATTTATAACTATTATAAGTTACATCATCAGCATTAAACAAGAATAATCAACAGTTATTTATTGTGACTGGATTTAAAAGGCATTCAATATCAAAAGATAGGCTACATATCTATCCAATATCAAAATTAGGGCATGATATACAACAATGATCTGTATGCATATATTTAAGTGCTAAAGTATCTATTATAATTCAAAATAATGCTGGGATTCTCATATATGCTGATTATCATCAATACTCTGATCACATATTATCATTAGTGAATGTGCCAATGATAAAATAATTCCTACTCTTTATAAATAAAGTGCAATGAATGATTTCTAGATATAATTTTTACTTTTATGCCATCCAGAGAACTATCTACATGTCTAACCACAAACATATATCTCCACAAACAAATAAATCAACTGTTCTTGCTTTAGAGCAACTCAATATTGCAAAGATTATAAGGACTGTTATTATGAACAAAAAAAATATAAATGTATATGCTTAATCTGTCTTAATTTTTATATAATTTTTCTGGGATAAGCTACCAATCTCTTAAAGCATCATGCTATATTGGAATCAAGTTACACACACTGCCAATTCCTAAAACAGATTTCTGGGGGATTAAAGACATTAACACTTATTTTAACACTTACTTAATTAAATTAAAAAATAAATTAATAAACTTAGAAAAAATATGACAATGTGATACTTCCACATCTAACACATTTCTATAAAAATATAATTTCATATAACAACCAATATTAACTTTTTGATTCTTATTACTAAATTAATTAATATTTAATTAATAGAGTTCAATGATTAAAACTGGAAAAAAACATTTCACAATAAAGATGAAAATTTAAGATTAGCTAAAAGAGTCTCTTTTCTTACGATAATGAGAAGGTCCCATAATTTAAAAATTTTGAGAGAAAAGTACAATGAAACAACATACATCAGAATTATTTCTAAAATTAATTATTACTTATATTAAAATTATTTGTAAATGTATAAATGATAATGTAAAAATAGAGATGTGTTTTTCAATTGTACCTTATTACCATGGATTTGTTCTCTTTTAATCACTTGAATTTATAAATTTCACTTCTTTTTATATCACTTTGTTTTCTTGTAGTTTCAAATTTCCATTATGATGATCACTTCCAAATTAATACAAATCTCCAGATTAGATTAACACAGGTTGCATTTATCCATTTTCAATATAACAATTTGCATATTAACATAGATTTTTCCAATAGATTAACACAAGTGAAATTTATCCATTTACAACATATTTCATAGTTAGGTTAATAAAAGCTAAGACAATCATGCTTTTGGATGAAACAAAGCTTGTTTCAGATTTGTGCCAAGGCCAGTTTCCTTTTACAGTTTTTAGTAAACAGGCTGCATGATGATTTAGTTGTGCTCAGCTTTTACTTACAGCTTAGCATATGATTTTTATTCAAATCCATGCAAAACTATTTTGTAAATTATTAGTGCAGTTAGTATTACATCAGACTGAAAAATTAATTTTTTACTGTTCTCTTCATAATTGAATTGCTATTGGTGTTGTCCTTTCAGCAGATGAACTGAGAATGACTGCTCCTCACAAGCCACATGTCTATTGTATTAATCTACCCCCATATTTTTTTAAACAATCTTATTCATCCAATCATATATTCTCTCAGACCTGAGAGCAGTATAGCCTGTTGAATAAATTCTTCTTTATAAAAAAAAATATTATTTTTCCTAATAATTAAAATCCTAATTTAAAAATTTTATAGTAGTTATTGTTTTTTCTTTTTAATTACCAAAACCATATAATCCTTTAGGTATACTCTGATTTTAAACATATGTGATATTTTTTTAGAGAGAGAGAGATAAAGCAAAAAGGAAAACTAAAAAAAATTAAAAAACAACCTTGTTTAATAAAATGATAAAACTTTATCTTTTTCTTTTACTATCTGATAACCATTACTTAAAATTTTATTTATTTATTTATTTTTAAAAAAATTAAAAACTAGTAGATAAAGAGAAGAACAAAATTATTATTTATTTTATTACTCTTGTTATAATTTTTCTTCTCTTGTGACTTTTAACAAACTATAAATATTCACATTCATATTATTTAAAATGTTTAGAATTTCATATTATCACTTAAAGAATGAATTTTTAAAGTAATTTAGTAATTGTTACTATAAAAAAAACAGGAGAATAAATAATTGTTCTCATTTTCTCATTTTAAATTTATATGTTTTAATAAGCTTCTAATATTGTTCTTGACCAGAGTTTGCTTCTATTTGCAGTATTACAATGTATAAGTATATGTTCTTATCTATTAATTTTATTATTCAAATATAGTTGCTGGTGAAAAATGGATTTTATTTTTAGTTCTAAAACCAATATTCACCATTTAAAGCCATATTAATAAAATAAATGTGTTAATCAAAACACTCTGCAGAATGTTGAATAGCAGTTGCAGAATTTTGTTCCAAAATAAAAAGAAGTGTCCCTATTATTTAAGATTGCAACTGTTCTCCTATCTTTTTAATTTCAGTTATTTGGTATAATTTAAAAAACTGAATAAATTATAAATTAACAAAAAAATATTTAAATTTTAATTTTTTAATTCATAGTAGATATACAGAATGTAAACACCAACAGATGTTTATATTTTATGTTTTTAACTCACATTAACTATCCTAATGATTATATAAACAACATATATAATTCTGGAATGCATAACTGGAACATTCAACCAGAACCCTTCACTAACCAAACTGCCAAAACATTAAGCTAGCCAAAATTATAACCTATGACAGACAATAAATCATTAACCGTTATGCAAATAAGAATCTCAGTAAACCACCAACTTAAGCATATGACAGATTAAATAATAATCTTGGCCAAGCTCACATTGTTTAAGAATGCCATGACTACAAAAATAAGAATAATAAGAGTAAATAACAATAATGAATAAAATGCAACATTTAGTAAACTTTAATTGGAAGAAATTTCTCATACTCTTATAAATGATATCAGGTCTTACTATTGTAAGCATATGTTATTAAAAAGTTAGGTTATATTAAAATTCTCCACCTACAACACCTCTTTCAATTGTAACCCATCTAACAACTATGAAAAAAATATTTCCCCCATGGTCAGCTACAATTAAATTATTTTTATAAAACAAAAGCTTGTCTTATTACATTTTACCAATAATGGTCTTAAAACAAATTTTGTTTGAATTAAATTAATTTTATTAATACACTTACATAATTAATATTTCAGGTTCTTTTAAATAATAGTTTAATTAATGTGAGCTTTATTTTTTTTTTACTTTAAGATTATTAGACAAAGAATGAAATTCTAATAATAACATAGTGAGATATATTCTTACCCTTAGGATAGCTACCCAATTTATAACAACAATACTACTACTACTACTACTATTACTACTACTACTACTACTACTACTACTACTACTACTACTACTACTAATAATAATAATAATAATAATAATAATAATTATTATTATTATTATTATTATTTTAACAATTAAAAAGATACTCTTTTTATAGCTAAAGGCACCGCTCTATGGCGCGGTTTTGGCGCCAAAACACATAAAAATGCTGTTTCCGTGACTGACACATTCAAACCCGCATTTTCTATAATACAACTGTTTTGCTGTGCTACAGAATGCAGGCTGCTATGTTGTGTTGCAGTAGAGCATGTATGTCGCATAGCTGTGAATACATTTTCCGAATTCGCACAATTTATAATATAATTACGGCTTGATGAGAGAGTTTGTATTTGAATTGTATTGAAATGTTGTTTTCATTGGATTTTTTTTTTAAAACTATTGAAATGTTCAGATTTTTTAAAACAATAATTATAAGACTTTTTACAATGTACTGTATTGAATTTTTATTTGGTAAAATATTAAATATTTATGTTTTTATTGAGTTGCAATTAGGTACTGTGACAAAGAAGATTCTACCGTCTGTATATTTTTGAAGTAAAAAAGAGCGGTAGGAAAAAAAATATCCAGTAAGAAAAGTCCAAATATACAGATTTTTTTGTAAATTTAATAAAAAGCAAATATTATAAACATGTTTAATAAGTAAAGAAGACATGTGTTTGTTGTTATTTAAAAAAGTTTGAGTTTCTTTCTTCTGTCTGAGTACAGTTACAATTTTGAATTTTTTTATTTTAGCATTACAAACAAACAGAACACTAACCCTAAACTAACCCTAAATCTAACCCTTAACTAACCTTAAACTAACCCTAAAACTAACCCTAAACTAACCCTAAAACTAACCCTAAATCTAACCGTAACAACTTTTACTTTTATTACGATTAATATTTTTTAGTTAAACAACAACAAAAGAAGCCATACCACAAGTAAAAAAATATCCGATAGAAAATTGATAAAAAAAAAGCCGTAACACAATTTAAAAAGTATACGATATAAAAAACACGAATCAAATTGTAATTTGTTGATTTTATTTTACATTTATTATTATCATTTAACTTGTATACGTTAATAAAAAATAATATTTAAAAAAGATGATTTTTTTTTTTTTGTTTTTATTTTTGCATTATAAAAAAGTCACAGAAAAATTATTAAAATCAACGGCCCATGAATGTTCATATTTTATAGTTTTAGCATAAAAACGGCACCATCCAATGGCATCTTTATCTATAATATAAGCACCATTAAAAATAAACATGATACACTCTTAATTTTAAATAAAATAATATACTAGGAAAGCATTCAGATATAATGAGTGGATAAGGGATTTTATGGCCACTCAGGATACCATACTAATATATCCTATAAATCTATTTTTGAACTAAAATTAATCAATTCCATTATTTAAATTTATGAAGAAGAATCAAAACAATTTTCTGAATAAATTAAAATGATTTCAGTACAAAATCAGTACTTTCTTAACAAATGAAATTGGTTAAAGTAATCCATAATGAGCAAATAAAATAATCTATTTTTTAGATGCTTTCTTTATATATGAGATAAAATTTTCTTAAAGTAGTGACTCTCATATCAAATAAAATATGTTTATCTACTCACAATACATTTAACTAAGAAAAATTTATAATAAATTTTGTAATATTTAGATTTCTGAATAATATATGTGTGAATGATGATAGAAACTCAAGAAGAAAATTAACAATAAAAATAACATTTATTTTTGACAATAAAGACACATGACATATAAAAGCTTTAATGTCTTACAATATTATCAGAGGAAATCATTTAGATACTAAAATATACAATCCACTATGAAAGAAAATTATAACTGTATTGTTTACAAATGAATGAATGAAAATGTAATAAATACTAAATAAAAATCATTATTAACTTGTTAATGAAACTTTCCGCAATATTAGAAGTATAATAAATTTAAAATTTTACAGCCCAACCATTCTATTATATTGTCCCCTTGAATGTATTTAATACCTTTCAAACATCACTCACCAATCCAGTAATGAAGTAATTATTAAAAAAGATGTATAGCATCTACAAATATAAAACTTTATTTTCAAATCTAATGCTTATCAGGTTTATATTCTAAAATACTGGCAAACAAAATCTACACATCAAATCAATAACAACCTAAACTCTGATTTACTAAGAGTGCAATTGAAAACAAATAGACATAAATCAGTACTACAAAATGTATCAATTTCTAGAATAATATCATGGCAATACACTACACATGGCCTTCAACAAAAGTATATTATAAATAAATTTATAGTTGGGATAATAAGCCAAAGTAAAAAGCAAGTGATTGCATGAACTCAAGGAAAAAAGCATCTGCATCTGAGGGCAATATATAAGCTAGGACTTTATCACTAGACATATAAACAATGATAATAAACAATCAAAAGTACAATAAAAATATTTGTCTTAAATAAAGAATTCTATGCTTAAGTATCAGACAAAGAATAATCTAATTTATGGAAAATATCATGACATAAGAGAGGCAAGCTTCAATCTATTTAAAAACACTGGGAGTTTAGAAATATATGTCATTACAACAGAGAGAGAGTAATACCTCAATCTCTTAAATAAAACAACAACTCATATGTAAAGCTGATTACATAAATAATTATTTCCAAATATAAATTAAAATAAATTACAGCATAAAAATAACTAATAACTATATATCAGCTTCTATTATTTTTACCATTAGCATTTACATTTAAATAAATAACTTCATAAATAGATTAAATAGATTTAAAATGCGCTATAATAGAATAGACATATTCTAAGAACTTTTGAATAAGTGGAGCTTATAACAATTTATAAAATTATACTAAATAGCAATGCATAAATAATACAGTATCATAAATATTAAGACTTAAATCTTATATACTTTTATCAAATAAAAATTACACAATCACTATAAATGCTATTCTGAAGAGAATTGAATATTTCTTCAACTTATAATGTCCATGTAAATGCTAGCACAAAAACATATTTATGGTCATTTAACTTTAACAAAATGTATTTAAAAATAAACACAAATAATGATGCATCTTTAATTTATCATACAATATTATTTTAATCATCATATCTTTTAGAAAACACATATTGTCAATAAAATTGAGGAGTATTTGTTCTTTTAAGACATAATGTATTCCATAGTAGAGTATATTCTTGACTCATAATAATGATAACAGAGAAGAGTAGATATTTATAATAAAACAGAATAAGTTTATAATTTTTAAATGAAATTATTTTAAGAGCATTCATTTTCAAATTATCTGCAATACAATTTATTCTAATTGTTGCAGAGAAGAGCAAATAATTTAAAGATAATAATAATAAATCTGAATTCATTGCTCATTAATCATTTTGTTTTTAATTATGAAACATTCTCACATTGGAAGTCAAGAAATTGTATTTGCATTTTTTGTCTTCTACTAAAAAATATTACGAATTTTTTTTCTTACAGATTTAAAATTTACATATATATTTTTTTAAATGATTTAATTTAAAAACTTCAAAGATGTAGTATGGTTGCCTATTATGTGAATGATGAACTTTGAAAAAATATTACAATGTTTTAAAAACTATTTTTTGAAAAGTTTGCCATCATTTTTGTATAGTAATTGGGTAATAATTATTGGAAATCAAAATATATATTATTACATATTTATTGCTTACATAAATGATTTGTTTTTAAATATAAAAGAATATATTATTGTGAGAATATTGTTACCATAGAGATTACAATTGTAGAATATTCAGCTGTCTCAAAATGATGGCACTCAACAGTCTTTTATAACATTTAGTGATGTGATAAAAATTTCAAGAAGTTTTAAACTTTTAAAGCATAAATTGATAGATTTACTTGATATTAAAAATAATTCATTCAGATTTTTAAAACAAACATCAAACAAAGAAGATTTTATTTATTTTATCAATTTGAATCTGTTTAATCTAAAATTTGATGATAAAACAGCACTTTATTTTGATTAAAATCTAATTTTTTCAATAATTCTGACAATCAAATGTAATTTTTAAAGTTTATTTTTTTTCTAAAGAAAATATCTATCAAATGAGATCAAATTTATTAGATTTTGATAAATAATAATGGTTTGATATTAAAGTAAAAGTTGAAAGCCTAAAATAAATGAGAACAAAGAAATCTGTCAGAATGCTAGAATAGAAGTGAATACCCAGGAATACTGTATTTTAATTGTATTTCATAAGTGAATAACCTTCTATAAAATAACAAAAGTCAATAAATTTAACTTTATTAATTTAGAAAAATATTTGTTTGTCTTTTTTCTGAATTCAATACAATAACAATATTCAGTGAGTGAACAACTTCCACTCCATTGATGTCAATAATAAAAACATCATTTTAAATGTAATATCATTTAAAATAATTTAATTTGTTAAATAAATGAATATTATTCTTTTTAAAATCAACACATTTGAGTAATAAAACATACTTGGTAATAATTTTAAAAAGATGTTCATCCTTAATATATATTTAGAATACAGTTTAATGATTCAAAGAAATATCAGTTTAAACTAAATTAATATTTTTTGTTGAAAAATTATTAAATTTAATTCACATACTTATAAACTTCTATTATAAATCAGTTTTTGTAATCTGGAATTTAATAGTCTATCATTTTAAATGATAAATCCGAAAAAAATCTTCCAAAATGTAAATCTTTTAGGCAAAAATATTTTTCATGCTAAATAAAATTGCTTAAGAAATACTTAAATAGTGTGAACATTATAGTAGTCTTAATATTTCTGTATATAATAAATTTAACTTATAATATCATTTATTTCTAACAAGTAAATTAGAATCAATAAATATTATGCAGAAATCCATCAATATACATGTCATATAAAATTATTTTAATTATTATTAAATATTTTGTTGATCTTTCAATCATATTTTCTTGCAATTTAAATTTCAAGTATTGAAGTTTCAGATTAAATCTTCAGAGCGTGGATGAAATTATTTAGGAGTTTTATTTTAATTTTTAAAACAAATAAAAATTTATTAAAAGCAATTAAAGCTTAATAAAATTTAACAATTAAATGAACAAGAAAGTAACTGAGAAACAAATAAGTGAATATGTGCTTGTGTTTTTACTAGTTTTGTGTATCATGAGACTGATTTTGAATGAATGAAAATATCCAATCTAGTCACCTTCAAACTATAGTTATTAAACTTTAAAAAGTATTTAGTATCCTGGGAAATTTACTAAAAACAAACTATCTTACATATCTGTCTAGATATTAATTAATTATTACAACTTTAAAATAAATTATTAAAAAAAGTCAAGAATGTATTATAATAAAAATAAAATATTATGTAAAATATGTTATTTCAAATAGAATATGGTATTACATTATTTCCTTAAACATATTTACATTTTTTAATTGATTTAAGCTCTTAGAACATTTTTAAGTAATACTTTTTAAAACAACACTTTTTAAAAATAATTTTTATCATTCTACTAACAAGGAAGTTAAGACAAAAAATTTACATCCCATGCATATACACGGAATAATGTGTTCTTTTACTTAAAAATAGCTTAATTAGTAAAATTAATTATTTATTTTCTCCAATTAATTAGTTTAATAATTATTTAATTAAACTAATTTCTATCACAATTATCCTTAAATAAGGCATACTTTTTACTAGCAAGTTATTTATTTAAAATGCACTTTTATTATCAGATGACTTAAATATTAATAACTTAGTATTAAAGTTTAAACTTGCCTTTAGATTTTAACTCTAATATTGACTTTTAAAAGATTAATACTTAAATGAAGGTAGTTTTTCTCTTAATGTTTTTAAAATTAACTTACTAACAGTTCATGGTAATGATATTCCTAAAATTATGCATTTTAAAATCATGTACAATTATTTATGGGTTTAGAGCATTTTTCCTTTTTATCCAATATCTTTGTATTTTCCCACTTAAGCATATGGTCATTAGTACATACATGATCTGCTATGGTAGATACATCTGTTTAACCATTAGTTTGTGCTCCTTCAATCGCTGTTCAACAGAGTGACAGGTCTCACCAATGTATTTATTTCCACATTCACATGGTATTTCTTATGTAAATGTAAATCAGAAGGGATCATCCCTAAGAGTTTGCAGTTAAAACCTCATATTTCCTCCAAGAGAGCTGAAAAAATTATTTAGAGAGTCTATCCTCATCATCAGTGAAAATCTTAGTTCTAAATACCTTACTGATTGTGAATTATTAATTCTTGAAAAAGATTTGAATTTCACCATTACACCATCTACTGTCCCCCTATTGGATATAATGGCTGCTGCCACTGACAAGGTGACCCAAAACTTGACTCTAGAAGAAGCAGAAGAGTTATACTATAGAGTAAAAAGGACACTTAAAAGACATCAAGTGCATGAGCAGAAGTCAAACATTTCATGTGATGAGAGGAAACTTATTAAATCTCTCAAACAGAATACATCTATAATCATTCTTTCTGCTGGCAAAGGTAACACTACAGTTGTAATGGATAAAACTGATTATGATAACAAAATACAAGGCCTTCTCACAGCAAGCCAATACATAAAAGTAGCAAAAAATCCAATTCCAAATGCAGAGATAAAACTACAAGCATTACTTCGGAAGTGTCACAGGTATTTCAGTGATTCAGAAAAAAGAAAATCAAGTTCATATTTCAGCAAGATTCCTCGCCTGTATGGACTGCCTAAAATCTATAAAGACAATGTTCCATTAAGACCTATTGTTACTTTTAGAAATTCACCATGTCAAAATTTGTCAAGATTTTTTCTCGAAGTTCTTAATCCACTGGCATATAGGACACAGTCTTTCATCAGGGATTCTAAGCACTTTGTAGAATTAGTCAGGAACATGAAAATGGAAAGAACTGATATATTGGTAAGCTTTGATGTGGAAAGCCTGTTTACAAATGTACGATGTGTTGAGGCATTGTCTATTGTAAAGAAAAGGTTATATGACAATAATAGTCTACAAACTATAACAGCTCTATCTATTGATAGTATAATGGAATTATTAACATTCTGTGTAACAACAATATACTTTCAATATAACTCAGAATTCTTCCAACAAAATCAAGGCATGGCCATGGAATCATCACATTCACCCTTGCTCAGCAACATTTACATAAAAGAACTTGAAACCACAGCCATAAATACTACTCCATGTCCACCTAAAATGTGACTTTGATATGTTGATGATACATTTGTGGTATGGCTATATGGGAGGTAAAATTACAATCATTCTGGATGCACATTAACATCATATCTCCTACAATTAAATTCATGATGGAATCAGAACAGGAACAAAAATTGGCATTCTTGGATGTTCTTTTGAAAAGACTCTCTCAGGGCAATGTAAAAACAACAGTGTATAGGAAACCAACAGACACTGTCAAATACTTGGCATATACATCCAATCATACAAGAAGTACTAAACAAGGAATTGTATTATCACTATGAAACAGAGCAAAGGAGGTTTTTTCAGAAGCCAGTGATTTAGAAAAAGAAAAGATTCACATAGAACAAATGCTTATGAAGAATAGGTATCCATTAGCAGTCATCAGAAAAATCTTCAATTAGCAGTCATCAGAAAAATCTTCAATAGACAACACAAAGAGACACCAAAACAGAAAACAGTTATGGGTACGGTAGTGTATTTATACATACTAGGACTGGCACACATATTTTAAAAAAATCTGCAGTCAATATAACATTAGAACTGCTTTCTATAGCCATACCACACTTCGAGGAATGCTTACTTCTACTAAGTCTAAACTGATAATTCTGAAGAACAAAAACTGCATCTATGAAATATTATGTGATTGTGGAAGGAAATACATTTTTGAGACTTGTTACTCTGTTGAACACCGATTGAAAGAGCACAAACAAACTGATGGTTAAAAGAAAAACAGATGTGTTTACCATGGCAGATCATGTATGTACTAATGACCATATGCTTAAGTGGGAAAATATAAAGATATTGGATAAAGAGGAAAAATGCATAGAAGAAAATTCAATCAAGCTGCTCATATAATAATGGTAAATAATCCTATAAGTCAATCCTGGGTCGCAATACACAATGTATGGAAGCCTCTAATTAATCTTGCTCTTAGGAAAAAAATTGACTTGTTAAAAAAAATTGAAGGACTCAGGAGGATTTGAACCAACCCTCATATATAAATATATCAAATTTCTACTATATGTTGCCTTTGACAGAATAGCTCAGTTGGTAGAGCATTTGCCTTAAATCTGATATACAAAAATCTAAAGGTGCATGTTCAACTTCTGAGCAAATATTGTCACTATGCATATAGGCCAACACCTGAAAAAGAGTGGAGAATACTACTACTTGAAACATTGTATATACTAACCAGCGTGGTGAGTTTATTGGCTTTTTACCTCTGAGTTTAAGATCAAGAAACACCATGGTCTTTCTTCTCAGTGCCTGATAAGGCAGAATGAATGTTTGTGTAAATGATAAATATTTTTCCAATACATATATACAATTATGACAGACAAAAATAAAACATGGCCCTTATTCCCAGGAGGCTGTAAAGTCACCAACCAAGGCAGCGGTTGGTGGCCGAAGGCGAAGGGTGCTAAGAATCCCCTGATTGCGGACCCAGGCTGCCGTTTGATGACGACTTTTTATTTAGGTACTTACAACTGCAGATCACTTTCAAGTGAAGGAAGATTGCAAGAATTAGAAAAATAACTGTCTTATATTAAATGGGACATTATTGGACTTTGTGAAGTTAGAAGAGAAGGAGAAGAAACAATTGATTTAAAAAGTGGAAATATACTCTATTATAAAAGCACACATATTGGAAATACACGTGGAGTAGGATTCATTATAAATAAAAAGTGGAAGAACAATATTGTGGAGATTGATGGTGTATCGGACAGAGTGGCAAGATTAGTTATACAACTTAATAGCAGATACCAAATGCAGATAATTCAGGTTTATGCCCCAACAAGTTCTCATAGTGATGAAGTAGTAGAAGATTTTTTATATGAATGCACAAATGGCTTTTGATCAGAGTAAACAACATTTTAAAATTGTTATGGGAGACTTTAATGCTAGAATTGGTAGACAAATGAAAGATGAAATTGCTGTAGGTAATTTTGGTTATGGTAATAGAAATGAGAGAGGACATAGACTTGTGGAGTTTGCAGAAAAAGAAAAACTTTATATTATGAATTCATTTTTTGAGAAAAATGTTAAAAGGAAATGGACATGGAAGCATCCAAATGAAGGTACAGCAGAATTGGATTATATTTTGACTAACAGAAAATACATATTTCAAGATTGTAATGTTCTTAATAAATTTAACACAGGAAGTGATCATCGATTAGTAAGGTGTAAGTTACGTGTTAATGTAAAACTAGAGACAAAAGTTATTAAGAAAAACAATATTTACAGTTGATATTCCTAATCTTCAGAAACATTCTAATGAATTTAAATTAGAACTTACATAAGGTTTCAAGTGTTAGGAGATTTTGAACATGATTCAGATTTGAATGAAATTAATATGAAAATAACTGATACACTTTTAAAAACTGCAACAAACATAGCTGGTAGAAAAAAGCAGCAATTGACTAATAAAATTTCTACTGAGACTAGAGAATTTATGAAGAAAAGAAGGAATATGAAGATATACAAAAATGATGTATTAAAAAGAATTGAATAACTCGAATTTTGTAAAATGGTACGGAAAAGAGTTGAAAATGATATAAGAAAGTATAACTGTGAAATAGCAAGGAAATCTGTAGAAGAAAATAAAAGTCTCAAAAATGTTAAACAACATTTTGGTATTGGTAGGAAATTTATATCTGCAATAAGAAAAAAATATGGAATTATTACTAAAAAGAGAGATGATATCATGAAATTGGTAGAAGATTTTTATCAAGAATTATATAGTAATAAAGAACAAGTACCTCCTATATCTATTACATCTTCCGAATTGCCCAGAATTTTAAATGAAGAAGTGAGACATGCAATTAAGTGTATGAAGAAAGGAAAGGCTCCAGGAAATGATAGAATTATAATTGATATATTAAAAGAAGCAGGTAAAGAAATAGAAACAATTTTAGCAAAGTTATATACCAAATGTCTAAATGATAAAGATGTACCGGAAGATTGGAAGAATGCAGTAATAATATTAATATTTAAAAAAGATGATAAAGAAGATATTAGAAATTACAGACCTATCAGCCTTTTATCAGTTTTATATAAAATTTTTACCAAGATAATTACAACTCGTCTACAGAGAACTTTGGATTTCCACCAACCAAGAGAACAAGCTGGATTTAAAAGTGGTTTTAGTACAATAGATCATATCCAGGTATTGAGAGAAGTCATAGAAAGGACAAACGAATATGAGTTGTCATTATGTTTTGGATTTGTAGATTATGAAAAGGCATTCGATTCTATACACATTTCTTCAGTGATTAAAGCATTGGATCATCAAGGTATAGATCCAGGATATTGTCATATTTTAAAGAATATTTATAAAAATGCAACAGCAACAATTAGATTACATAATGATACTGGAAAAATCAACATTGAGAAAGGTGTAAGACAAAGTGACTCCATATCTCCAAAACTCTTTACAGCAGTGCTGCAAGAAGTATTTTGTGGATTAAAATGGGAAAGTAAAGGAGTGAAAGTAAATGGAGAGTATTTAAGTCATTTAGATTTCACAGATGATGTAGTTGTTTTTGCAAATAATGCTTCAGAGCTGCAGGAAATGTTGCAGGAGTTAGCAGATGAAAGTAGAAAAGTAGGACTACAGATAAATGTTAAAAAGACTAAAGTAATGTTTAATCGATTTGCTCAAAATATGAAAATAAAGATTGATTATGAAGAATTAGAAGAAGTTAACAGTTACAAATACCTTGGTCAGATTATTAATACAGATGGAAACATAATGGAGGAAATTAATCATAGAATTAAACTTGGTTGGAGTGCTTTTGGTAGAAATAACTTGATACTAAAAGGAAATATGCCTATGTGTTTGAAATGGATGGTTTTTAACAAATGGGTTTTACCAGTTCTTACTTATGGATCTGAGACTTGGACACTTAATAGAAGAGCAATACAGAGACTTCAGACCACTCAAAGGAGTATGGAGAGATGTATGTTGGGAGTAACAAGAAGAGATCGAAAACGTAATGTATGGGTAAGACAACAAACAGGTGTTACTGACCTTATTGAAAAAATTAAAAGATTGAAATGGAGTTGGGCTGGACATATTGCTAGAAGAGATGATAATAGATGGACAATTGAAATTTTAAACTGGATTCCAAGAGATTGTAAAAAGATCTAGAAAGAGACCACATGTGAGATGGATGGATGAAATAAGAAAATGTGCAGGGATGTTGTGGAGAAGAGAAGCTAAATATCGGAGAAGATGGATTAAACTTGGAGAGACCTTCATCCTGCAGTGGATTGATAATGGTTGATGATGATGATGATGATGATTGTCTATTTGTGTGTTATTACTAACAAGTTGTTTGTATTTGAAAAGTTTAAATAAAGTTTAAAATTTTCTATACATTCAACATTCACTCATAAATGATGGAAATAGTCTAACATATCACATCTTATGTGGTGAAGCAATTGTACAGCAAACTTTAGATAAATAAATGAATAAACGAGTCTACAATACTAGTTTTAACATCCTAGAGCTTAAAACGAAATTACACTGCATGATAAATATTTGTTCAATAAAGATCATGTATATGCATAAAACAATAGTAGGCTTTCAATATAGAAAAAATCTTTATCATTTGATAACGAAAATAAATCCATAACATAAGTTTGATGAAAATCCTAAGCCTATATATACAAAATGACATCAATGCTAATTTAAATAGAAATATTTATCATTTGGAAAGGAAAACAACCCTTAGACAAACTTCGATTATTAAAAAAAAAGAGAAAATTACTGCATTGTGCTTAATCCAATGTTGGGTGCATTTTGGAATTATGATAATCTATAGAGAAAGCAGAGAACAAAAGTGATAAAAAATATTGTGATCTAACCAGTTTACAGTGTATGAAATGAGTGAAACGTCAGGGAAAAAAATCAAAGTTTTTTTTTAGAGCTAGTGGTTTTAAAAGAAGAAGAAAAAGAAAGAGTGAACTTGCTTATAATATGTGTGTCTATGTATGTTTTAGTTATGTAGATTAATCAATAATTAAGCATAAGTGAATTATTTCATTTACATATCTTGTTGATTACTTTAAAGTTTGATGTTTAAAAATATTCCTATTTATTTGAAATAAATATATATGAACAGTGCTTAAGTTAATAACACATGCATTTATAACAAAAGGGATTGACAATATATATATAATGAAGCATGGGGGATTTCATTTATTTACATATCTTGTTGATTGCTTTTAAAGTTCGGTTTGACCAATAGTCATAACTGTTAAAAATAAAAGAAAAATGTTTCTTTTTTTTTATTATAAATAAAGATATATCTGTAACCAAAGAAATTAACAGTACATATGTATATATGTAATGAGTGTGTGTGTCTGTTTTGAGATACCAACTGAAAAGCAAACAACGATGTTTTCTAATGGGAAATATCCAATCACCCTACCGCCTATCTGAACATATTAATTTGAATACTATGGTAAAACTTCCAGAATATTAATCTTTTTTTTATTGTTTGTATTGTGATTGTATTATGTAGATGTAAAACTTTGTTACCAATGTTATTTTGAAATTACTTGTTACTAGAATGTTTATTTTAATATTTTGTAAATAATCTGTGATTAAAATTGTTGTCTTAAACATTTTAAAGGTTGCATTTCTTTTTTGGGGTCGCTGTCATAGCATTACATGAATTCAAAATTACATATTAAAATTGAAATGAGAAGTCAATCCAGGTTAAAATAAGATAACAGTTATCTCTTGAAAGAGATTTTAACTTGAGGTATGCTGCTTTGATGACATAAGTCATTTATCATATTGTAAATCATCAAAGTATGTTTATTTATCATAAATTAAATTATGAATATTTTTTTGGTGAAAGTATTAAACCTAATTTCTTTTTGGTTGATAATATAATTGAAGAAGTTGAAAAATGTATACCAAAGAAAATAATAGGATCGTTGTAGTTATAGATTTAAATTAGAAGCCTTTCTTAATTAATGCACTATCCATGGAGATCAGTAAAATCCTTCTTGATATTCTATAGGTAGTATAAAGAATTAATAAAAATCAATTATTATTCTGAGATCTTCTTATTATAAAATTGTCTTTATGATTATTGCCAATCATAATTATTTTAAATAATAAGAATAAAGTTTATATGTAATAAAAGAATAGAGTAATTTATTGAGTAATATAATTGAAACTTAATACTTATAGATGTGTTATTATATATTGGATATTACCATTAGCTATAAGAGTATGTATCTGGGCATTCTTATGCCATTGAATAAATATTTTGTATTTGTTTAATGTTAAGGGTGTGTGATCTGTTTATAGAAAGACAGGTCTCATATTGGTTATAATTAAATACCTATTATTTATGAATGTTTATTCATGTTAAAATAAATTGAGATAAACAACCATCTTACCCAAATTCAATTATTATAGTTAAAGAAAATCGTTAGGAAAATAGTAAATCCGTTAAATAGTACCTAGCCAAAGTCCAAATAGGGCCTAATGTAGGGACTTGGCCCCTCTGCTTAGGATCATACTGCCTATAGACAGGCCATAATATATATATATCAAAATTACTCCAAATTTACCACTCAACCATACTAGCCAAGAAAATAAATGTTAAAACACTACCAAATGGTTTCTCTGCTACAAGCAGACTTTTCAAGTGTAAATAATTACAAAATAACATATTTAAACTAAATGTTATCCACAATTCCACTTACCTTTCATACACTCTTAATATTAAAAGAACTTTTAAATAACTTAATTGCTTCACGATAATAAATTTTCAATAATAAAGATTATTTAATTCTTCTTTTTATTTCTCTCAAAGAAGACAACCATAGCTTCATCAATATATAGAAATGAAATAAAAAGAAGAATTAAAGAATCTTTATTGTAATAATGTATGATTCTGAAGCAATTATTTTATTTAAAAGTTCTTTTTTTATTAAAGGTGTATGGGAAATAAATTGGAATTGTGAGTAATGTTTAGTTTAAATATATTGTTATTTTGTAATTGTTTATACTAGAGAAAGCTGCTTATAGCAGTGAAACCATTGGTATTGTTTTGGAGTTTATTTTTTTGGTTAGTCTGTTTGAGTGGTGAATTTGAGGTAATTTTGAATATTTATTGACTAGTTTAGCTTTATGCTTTTAATGTTATATATATATTGTACCGTTTATTTATATATATATGGTACAAATTGCTATTTAATATTATATATCATTTAAATAAAAAAGAGAGAACCCGATCTTTAATATTTTTTTTGTAATATAATATTGTTTTAAGAAAAATGTATAGTGAAAGTTTAATTATTTTATATATATATATATATATATATATATGAATATATATATATATATATATATATATATATATATATATATATATATATAATTTAACTAAAATAAATTCAATGTTGGAAAGTGCATACTCAATAATTGATTCAAATAGTGAAAGGAAATTTCAAAGGTAAAAGATTGCTATCAGAAACGACTTTCTGATAGTAATTAAAAATGGCAGAAATTCATAACGAGAAAAGAGACTTTGTAATAAAAACAATGAGAAATAATTAGAAGTTTATAAAATAGAACAAAAGGAAAAAGGAATATGCACAGAACATCTAAAAAGAATCAGGTGATATAAAAGGAGGTGACAGTTTTAAAAACTGTCTTTGTCTTGTTGTTCCAGAGAGTGTTGAGCAATTTGAAGTGCCCCGTATTTTTTTAATAAAAAAAATTAAAATGTGTCCACTTAGATACGAACTAAAACCACTCTCCATGAGTGAGTAGAACTTTATCATTTGCCGACACTTTCTCTTGAGAAAAGTTACCTAGATCATCATCTGGCTCTACCTAAATACCGATCGGAGATTTGGAAGGAATGAAACAATAAAAAGAAAACTGCTGCAGACTACTCATTGAAGGAATTGGATATCGGGTGATCAATGACCTGCTTAAATATCAACTTAATGGTGAGTTAATGGCCATAACTTTTACATAAAGCTTTATAAGCTGAGATTTGAATGAAATGTTTATCTCATAATTTTTTGATCTAAAGATTTGCGAACTGAGTAGTGAATGAAACTGTTACCACGGAAAAATAAGACACAAACTAGCTATTGCTTCAAAATTTGAATCAAATTGTTAAATTCATTATGCACAATACTTTCCAATATTATAATTTTTTATCATAAATATTAAATGTTTGACAGGCTAGAATAAATCTTTATTATTAACATAACTTTCATTGTACATGTATAAAATTAATAATTATTATATTTAAGTTTTAGTTTTAATTATTTAGATTCAAATTAGTGTATAAATTACCTTTACTAAGTAGATTTATTTTTTAATTAAGTCAAAGGGGAATATCTTCTAATACTTAATGGGAATTTTAATCCCGATCGTATAATTACTACTTTACGAGTTACGATATGTTTGACGCAGAATCTAGGCTGAGTTGATCAGGAAATATAGTTATATTTTTTTAGAAATAGAAATAAAATTTTCTTCTTTTTTTGCATAACTTGATCAACTAGTGCAAGTTATTGCATATAGAGGCCTAGCAAGACAGAAAACATTATAATGGTTTCCAACATGAGGCTTTGAGGCAGAAACCACAACCTGAGAAAATTTAAAAATGGCATAAAACTGAGAAGTTAATGTTCGTAGCCAGAAAATAAATATGACAACAAGTAGTGCACAAGTCTAAAAAGTTATTGTGTATGATTACAAAAGTTTTTTTTGAAGAGTATAAGATTTTAAATAAGATTATATTGAAACCAAATACTAGCGTATAAATTAAATAATAAATAAAACCAATCAAAGGCTAGTAATGACAGTAAAGGTAGAGAGGGATGGGAGATGATAGGGTGATAAAAGAGAGAGGTGTCGGTGAACAAATTTATTAGCAAACCAAAATAAAATATTGAATTTATATCGCAACAATTGATGAAGTTAAGATTTTGTTTACTATAGCAAAAATAAGCAACACGGTGATATATGAAATTGAGAAGTAGTAAAAATATACAAAACATGGCAGAAGGTGAGAAAGAATTAAAAGAGAGCATGGAACCCTTAATAAAAAAAATTATTATAGGAATGCATGATGGAATTCAAAGAAGATATAAAAAAAGAAATGGCAGAGATGGTCAGAGAATTGAAAGAAGAAATAAAGGTAGAGATTAAAAAATTAAAGAAGAGTTAATAAAGGTAGTAGATGAGAAAATAGTGAAAGGGTTGCAGATCACATAAGTGATACAATTGAGATCCGATAAACAAGAAAGCCAAGAGATAAAATTCATAGAACATAGAGAAAACATGCCGAGTGCAGTAAACCCCTTTTTGAAATTAAAAATTTTCTATGGACAAGATGGAGAATCACCAATGGAGCACCTAAATAGCCTGAAGGGATACTTCACAATAAACCCCATGTCAGAAGACATTAATATAATGGTGGCAGTTAATCATTTACAAGGGAGGGCACAAGCTTTGTGGGAATCCTTGTTTAAGAAACTGAATACCTTTATGCAGTATGGTCAAATATTGATCAAATGTTATTGGAATGAGGACCACCAAGAGAGAATTAAAAATAAAGTGGTGCAAGAGAAATGCAGAGCAGATGGGTGTTATGTACCATTTTTTTGAAAACAAGTAGCACAACTACGAACACTGACAGAGTGCAAATTGACAGAGAAGCAGATTATCAAGATTACGCAGTAAAATGTTCCCGATCCTGTAGGGTATCTGTTGATAAGCACCAGATGTGAGACAGTAAAGAGAATGGCAGAATTACTTAACACTTTTGAGAATGACAAGCTGGAGAAGAGCCGAGTCCTAAATACCTCGACAAAATACCGAACCAGAAGGGTCGACTATAACTGAACACTATAGTGTTTACTGATAGTTCTGGAAATCAAAAGAAAAACAAATGGTCCCTAACTAAAATAAAGGGACAGGAATCCATGCAAAAACCTCCATCACCAGATAAAAAGTTTAGGAGTGAAAGTAAATACAAGGGAGAAGACCTTGACATAAAATGGAGAGACTGGTGTGAGCAACACAGAGAGGGGGTTCGATTTCTATCACCTCTGCCATCAAACAGTTATAGTGATAGATAACATTGACAGATAAATTGGGCCTGATGACACCCTGCAGATCTCAGATATGCCTCTGGAGAAACGGAAAAAAATAATAATATGAAAACTTGCAACTAGAATATTAAAATATGTATATATATATATTTACATGATTTACAGAAAGAAAAACACGATCGTGGCTGATGTAGATGTAAGTCACAAGTATTTCACTGGGTAGGTGGTTACTTTAGAGGGGAAAAAGCATAGCCCCAAGTCCTTGTATGCAGTATATTAACATAAGACTGTCTTTATATGCCCATCAGTCTACTTCTAACAGGGATCCCGATAAAAGGGAGGGCGGACCAAGTTGCCGCGAGCCTATAAGACTCAAAATGATGAGCAATGCTCATATGTGCTTATAACTTGGGCTTCTATCATTACTATTACACTTAAGCAGAAAGCACACAGATGAATAGGGAATGTTTCTCATTCTCACCATGTTACACCCAAAAGTGGGTGTTAAAGCCGCATGTCACTTGTTGAATGAGTCTACGGTAAATATCAGCACACTATTATGATAAAAAAAACACGAATATGGACATAAAGACTTATGAAGAATAAAATTAGTTTAAACCCCTATTTTTATTCTTGTTCCCCTGCCCCAGTGGTATTGTACCATTTATTTATATATATGGTACAAATTGCTATTTAATATTATATATCATTTAAGTAAAAAAGAGAGAAGCCGATCTTTAATATTTTTTTTGTAATATAATATTGTTTTAAGAAAAATGTACAGTGAAAGTTTAATTATTTATTTTTATATATATAATTTAACTAAAATAAATTCAATGTTGGAAAGTGCATACTGAATAATTGATTCAAATAGTGAAAGGAAATTTCAAAGGTAAAAGATTGCTATCAGAAATGACTTTCTGATAGTAATAAAAAATGGCAGAAATTCATAATGAGAAAAGAGACTTTGTAATAAAAACAATGAGAAATAATGTAGAAGTTTATAAAATAGAACAAAAGGAAAAAGAAATATGTGCAGAACTTCTAAAAAGAATCAGGTGATATAAAAGGAACTGACAGGATTGAAAAGTGTTTTGTCTTGTTGTTCCAGAGAGTGTTGAGCAATTTGAAGTGCCCTGTATTTTTTTTAATAAAAAATAAATAAAATGTGTCCGCTTAGATACGAACTGAAATCACTTGCCATGAGTGAGTAGAACTCTATCATTTACTGACACTTTCTCTTGAGAGAAGTCACCTAGATCATCATCTGGCTCTCCTAAATACCGATCGGAGATTTGGAAGGAATGAAACAATAAAAAGAAAACTGCTGCGGACTACCCATTGAAGGAATTGGACATCGGGTGATCAATGACCTGCTTAAATATCAACTTACCGGTGAGTTAATGGCTATAACTTTTATATAAAGCTTTATGAACTGAGATTTGAATGAAATGTTTATCCCATAATTTTTTGATCTAAAGATTAGCGAAGAACTGAGTAGTGAATGAAACTGTTACCATGGAAAAATAAGACACAAACTAGTTATTACTTCAATATTTGAATCAAATTGTTAAATTCATTATGCACAATACTTTCCAATATTATAATTTTTTTATCATAAATATCAAATGTTTGTCGGGCTAGAATAAATCTTTATTATTAACATAACTTTCATTGTACATGTATAAAATTAATAATTGTTATAATATTTAAGTTTTAGTTTTGATTATTTAGATTCAAATTAATGTATAAATTACCTTTACTAAGTAGATTTATTTTCTTAATTAAGTCAAAGGGGAATATCTTCTAATACTTAATGGAAATTTTAATCCCAATCGTATAATTACTACTTTACAAGTTATGATGTGTTTGGCGAAGAATCAGTGAGTCTAAGTGACTCTGGTGCCCTCATTTATAAATAAAAAACTGTTTCAGCTTGCAATTGTACTCGTAACAATTCTAGACCGAGTTGATCAGGAAATATAGTTATGTTTTTTTAGAAATAGAAATACAACTTTCTTCTTTTTTGCATAACTTGATCAACTTGCACAAGTTATTGTGTATAGAGGCCTAGCAAGATGGAAAACATTATAATATATATATACCCTCACTTCTGGGAAAATATAATAATAATAAAATAGGACTAGCTCCGATAAATGGTTATGCTTGGCTAAAATACATCTAATCAATAATAAAGATATTCTATGTTACTGTCTATTATTTAACTAGCTATAACTAATAAGGAATAATAAAAATGGTTTGGTTTAATAAAATTAAAAAATAAACTATTAATAAAATCATGAGACAATGAAGTGAGATACAAGGAGTAATTTGAATTACATTGAGCCAATATCCCACAGGATACAATCTCAATGGCATAAGAAAACTATCCCCCTATATTTTCAAATAATAAAATAATATCATTTTTAGGACTTTAAAAATAATAATCAATTAAATATAATACTAATAAATAATTCCTAATCTCTTATTCAAAATAAACAATATAACTATAATAATCTCAGTTTTTTAAAACTAATTCTACACAACTTATAATCTTCTGTAGTCAAGTATGATAAGGGATTTTATATTACCCTCAACTACACCTAATTAATAATAATCATCATAAATAATAATAATCATCTTCAATGTATAATTCAATATTATTTACTTTCAATGTTATAGTCATTATCAATAATAATAATAATAATAATAATAATAATAATAATAATAATAATAATAATAATAATAATAATAATAATAATAATAATAATAATAATAATAATAATAATAATAATAATAATAATAATAATAATAATAATACGAGTGCGCATGCGCCAGCTGGTTTGATGATCGTAGATATCGGTAGGATATATTATATATTTCTAGTAATAATAAAACTAAAAATTTTTTTATTTAAAATAAACCGTATTGTCTCTAAGCAACCCAATATTCAGTATATATAGTTTTTTAAACTTAAGAAAACTCCTCCGACGAGGAATTTGTGTGCAAGCGGTTTTTTTTTACTTCAATATGGCGATCTCTTTGAACGCAGCAAGCATTTCTTATGCTGACGCAATCAAAGCATCCACTAAAAAAGGAGATTTTCCTCAGAACGTGGGAAAAAATCAAGCTCCAGTTTCAAGATTTCGTCGTTCAACAATAAATGATCTAATGAAACTAGATGTGATTTCAGAATCTGACCCATTACCAGTTAACGTAATAGAAGAAGAGATCTGGACTAATGAAAGTCTATTAAAAATTTCTGAACGCTTTAATACGACCATCCCACGTGACCTGTTTATGTCGTTTAAACGTTTCTTTACTGACCGGTCTGTTATCCTTGCAATTACAGATATAAATTGTTCGCTGTATAGATTTCCTAAGGATTTGCTATACGAAGAATTAAGCACAAATAATTTATGGGATTCTATATTGCGCATAGCAGATCATCCAAATCCTCGCTATCTTGCTATTGAATTCTATAGCGAAGAACAAAAAAACAAATTTGATAAAACAATTAAAACGTTAGGGAAATATGCTTTAGTAAAAGTTAACCAATATAGAGAAAATTTTATTACCGGCACAATCAAAAATACGTACTTTAACTATACAATAAATGACCTCAATAAATTAATGCAACCGTTCGGAGTTGTTGTTGCCTTTCAACCTATATATTTAAAAGGAACTCCGATACCGATCTATGGAAACAGTTATCATTTTAAAGTTAAATTAAATCAAAATGTAAATCCAAATGATATTCCCACTCTTATAACCGATCACGAAGCGACGCTACTCTTAATAATTCATGGACTTAAACCGCAATGTTTTCACTGCAAACAACGAGGGCATATTATAAATGCATGCCCAAAACTTAAATGTAAACACTGTGATATGAGAGCAACCTCAAGTCATCAATGTGGAAATGCGCCAGTAAATAACACAGATTTCACTCCTCAACCGATAAGTGAATCAACTACAATTTGCTATCAAAATAATCCAATTAATGACGATGTAACAGACGATCTATACATCACCAGAGAGCAATCAGTAAATGACGAAAGTGAATCAATTTTACCCGAAAATCAATCACGGAATGACGAGGATAAACCAGTGTTACAAGAAAATAGCCCATCTCAACAAGAATTATTAAAAAGTGATTGCCAAAATCACAAACAATCAAAAACACCCCTTAACAAAACTTCGCAAGATATTATAGACTATCTAGTGCCTTGCTTGCCACCTACAGACCCAAAAATAAATGACACTGCCAACCGAAAACCAGGCAGACCGCAAAGCAAACGTAGAAAAAAATGCAGCAGTGCCTATTGATCTTAGTGAAGAGATATGCCCCAGACATTAGATCATAAAAAAAAATAAGAAAAGCAAATATGAGTTCAACGGATACCGAGTTTGAATACACTTCAGATGAAGACCTTAGCACCAATAAAAAAGCAAATGTGCAAAAATTATCACAGGAGGGAGGAAGTAGAACCTCCAGACATAAAAATTCTTTGTCATAATTTGTGCAAGTTATCTAAACTATATAAAATTATAATCTAATTACTACATCAGGTGTGTTCTGTTTTTATTGAGTGAAACTATAATGAATATAAAAATAGCGTCATTAAACATCCGTGGATTAAACTCACCGGGAAAAAACTATCAATTAATAAAATGGCTTGAAATTATACAACCTCATTTGCTAGGGTTACTCGAAACAAAAATTTATAATAAATCTCAGATTAATCCATCTAACTATCTTAATAATCAAGGATACTCAGCATTCTCCCAAGCATCATTTTCACCCTCAGCAGGAACAGGAGTAGTAGTAATGAAAACCTGCTCCTTCTATTCATTCAAAATAATATATATAGATGCACACATATTAATTATAACACTATATGATAAAACAGTTACATTGAATGTAGCATTTGTTTATTTACCTCCAAATCACACAGTAATTAATAAAGTCATTCAAATTATAAATTCCAAAATAGCATCCTCATCACATCCATTAATTTTACTTGGTGATTTCAACATGTCATACAATGAGTTTGTCACAAAATGGTTGCACTTACTAGCCATACCACTCATGAGTGGAGAAGGCTATCTCCCACAGAATTCAGTAACATTTAATAATGGCAGGTTTTCATCATTAATTGACCTGGTCTTCTACTCACCAGTGTTACATCACATGATCAGCCTAACAATAAAAAACTCATCATTATCAGACCATTCTGCAATCATTGTTTCACTAAAGAATGATTTTATATACAGATCAATAACATCTATTGGAAACACAATTAGAGTGCTTCTTCCATGTCGAACCCCAGAATATTTATTCTCAGAAATATATATATATCTCTTCAAACTTCGAGACATTGAAATGGATCCAGTGCAAACATGGATTGCCTTTGTTAACATTATTTCATATACAATTGATGTCATAACAAGGGCTACCCCAGCCCCTTCAAGGCTTCTAGCTCTTATAGATGAAACACACAAAAGAATCACAAACAGTACTACAAATAAACAAGGCTGTTCAAATGTGATTGCCCTGAAGAAACTTTATAAATCAGTCTCTGAAGAACTTAAAGAATACCTGGCAATTAAAAAAAAAGAAAACTCTTTTTGACACAGACACACACATGGTCCAGACACTATATTCACTGGGCACTGGGACAAAAGCCATCAACTCGCATACCGACAGCAATTAAAATACAAGAAGATATAATTTCTGGTTACAACATGTTGCTACCCCTCTACACACATTTCAAATCCAAACTTCAAGAGAAGAAAAAATTCAGCCCTGCGCCATTTTTTCTCAGTGAGCCAGAAGAAAATATAGTATTTACTCCCAAAGACTTTATACAAAAATTAGCATCAACCCCAAACTCCAGTCACCCAGGAATGCATGGTATACCTTGCTTTGTATTCAAGCATTTAGAAAATTTTACTGCTCAGTATCTGTGTAATCTAGCAAACTTTCTAACAAAAAAATCCATCATATACATGGATTATACCCTATTTTACTAGTACCATTTATCAAAACACATGAAAAAATAACCACACTAAACAATCTAAGGCCCATATCAATGAGCCCTCTGGGTATCAAACTGCTGGAGTCAATCATTAAAGACAAAATAGAACCCTATATCATACCTATACTATCTAAAATGCAGTTTGCTAAGAAAGGCTCATCTACAATGCAAGCAGCCTTTCTATTCAAAACAGTTATTGATTCTGTCAGAAATAATAAAAAATATAGTCCAGTTGTAATCCAACTGGATATAAAATCAGCATTTGATATGATTCCAATTGAACTCCTTGTTGAAGCATTAGCAGACACAACAATACCAAGATTCTTAATATATTTAGTAACCAATCTTCTATTAAGTCGAGAAATACATATTACACTTAATGGTAAGAATTCCCCCAGATCGGAAGAGCAGAGCTGTAACTGCTACCAGGCAGGTCCCCAGGTGGTGGATAGGGGAATGGCCCCCAGATATGGGGGTCTGCTGTGAATAAGCATTTAGGCAAATAAGCAGTCCTGAACCAACAGCGGCAATGTTAATAGGGTGTGGGGGATCATAAGGGTGGCTCCTTATGTTTCCAGCTAAATACCACATAAACCCAATGATAACATTGTGCCAAGGCGAGTTTCTGGTGCCATACCCAGAGGCCATGGCCATGGTAATGGAGAAAGCAGCATTATCATTACTGGCCCAAGGCAGAAGATGAAGATATCGGATTGGCTTGGTTCCAGAGATCTACGGGCATGGATGTAGCATCTTTAATGGCCATAGCACTGCAAATACCTAGAAAGATGCTGGTTTCCCATCTGGGGTTGCCCATGATGGGTTGGTGGCAGCAAGGGCATGCGGCTATAAAACCAGGACCTTGCCACTCAAACTACATGATGTGGAAAAATTCAGATAGAGATCTTGCTAGGGCGTACCCTGTAAGCGACGCGTTGGGGCCTCGCCTGACTCCACTGAGAAGCGGACAAGGGCTACCATATCGTGAGCGGATACGGTTAAAGAAGATTGCTCAAAGGAAAAGGAGGTTGAGTAGTGAAGGAAGGATGAGGGGTTGTTCGGTCAGGTTGACTGTCGGTACTCTCAATGTTGGCACCATGACTGGGAAAGGTAGTGAGCTTGTGGACATGATGATAAGAAGAAAAGTGGACATTGTGGCAGTTCAGGAAACAAGGTGGAAAGGCCAAAAGGCAAGGGAACTGGGAAATGGCTTCAAGTTGTTCTATTGTGGTAGTGATTCTAAAAGAAATGGGGTTGGAATTATACTGAGCTCAAATTTGAAACATAGGGTATTGGAAGTTACTCGGTATAATGACAGGATTATCTCAATGAGAATTGACTTGGAGAGTTGTGTGATTACTGTGATTAGTGCATATGCTCCACAGTCAGGATGTGATGAGTATGAGAAAGATAAGTTTTGGGGTGAGATGGATGATATTTGGGGCTCAATTCAACAAACAGATAAGGTCTTCCTTTGTGGAGATTTGAATGGACATGTGGGCAGAGAAAATGGTGGGTTGGAAAGAATCCTGGGAAATCAGGGAATTGGGGAAAGAAATAAAGAGGGAGATAGAATAATTGATTTTGCTGTTTCAATGGATATGTCATTATTGAACACCTTCTTCAAGAAACCCCAAATCAAAAGATAACTTACATGAGTGGGGGAAGAGAATCCCAAATTGACTATATTATGTATAGACGAATTGACCTAAAAGATATACAGGATTGCAAGGTTATTCCAGTAGAAGTTATGGGTCAACAGCACAGACTTTTACTATGTCATGCTAATCTTACAGGAATTAAAATAAATCCTAGAAGAGGTATCATCAAGACCAAATGGTGGAAACTTGAGGTTGATGCCTACAGAAAGCAATTTGTTGATGAATTGATGAAGGTTGAAGACAAAGAAGAAGGGGAAGATCTTTGGACAAGTACTGCAAACAACATCTGTGTAATTGGGGATCAAGTTCTTGGCCAAACGTCAGGTGTGATAAAAGAGAATAAAGAGACTTGGTGGTGGAATGGAGAAGTGCAGAAAAAAATTGGGAATAAGAAAATAGCCAAAAAGGAGTGGGACAAAGATGGAGGGGAAAGTAGTAGGGTCAAATATAATATAGCAAAGAAAGAAGCAAAGAAAGCTGTTGCCAAAGCCAAGTTTGACGCATACTCAGATTTATATGAAAGTTTAGAGAAAGAAGAAGGAGTTAAGAAGATTTTGCGTATTGCAAAACAATGAGATAAGAGTGGTAAAGATACTTACCAAGCAAATAGAATAAAAGACTCTAACAATAAGGTGTTGTGTGGCAAGAATGAAATCATAGCTAGATGGCAGCAATATTATGAGCACCTACTAAATGAAGAAAACTTTCGGATTGACAAGGGATTTGGGACTCCAAATTTGGGCCCAGCTTTAAAGATCAGTAGGGAAGAAGTTAGACAAGCAGTCAGAAGAATGAAATGTGGGAAATCAGTGGGTCCAGATAACATCCCTGTAGAGGTATGGAAGGTAATGGGAGAAGAGGGAATCACCTTTCTGACCAAACTTTTTAATAACATCATGATCACGGAGAAAATGCCAGATGAATGGAGGAGAAGCATTTTGGTTCCAATCTATAAGAATAAGGAAGATATTCTAGAATGTAGTAATTATCGAGGAATAAAGCTGATGAGCCACACAATGAAAATATGGGAGAGAATAATAGCAAATAGGCTACGGCAGGAAATAGACATCAGTGAAGAACAGTTTGGTTTTATTCCAGGTAGAGGAACCACAGATGCAATTTTTGCACTGCGGCAACTTATAGAAAAACATAGAGAAGTCAACCAAGAAATTGTTCTAATATTCATTGATTTGGAAAAAGCATTTGATAGAGTACCTAGAGATGAACTTTGGAGATGCCTAAGGAAAAAGCTGGTTCAGGAAAAATACATTCGTCTGATTCAAGATATGTATCAAGGCTGTCAAACCAGTGTGAGATGTAGTTCAGGAGAAACAGACTCATTTCAGGTGAAAGTGGGTGTGCATCAGGGATCAGCCCTGAGTCCCCTACTATTTAATATTGTTATTGATGTCCTAACAGAGGATATTCGTAGGGAAGCACCCTGGAACATGATGTATGCCGATGATATAGTGATTGCAACTCAAAACATCAAGGAAGCTCAGGATAGGATAGAAGAGTGGAGGAAAGCACTGGAGGAAGGAGGAATGAGAATTAGCAGAAATAAAACTGAAGTGCTCTTCTGTGGTAATGGTGGAGGAAGCATTTTGTTAGGGGGAAAGAAGTTGCCTGAGGCTGAAAAATTTAAATATCTCGGGGCCTGGATGAATAAAGATGGATCACTGGATGGAGAAGTTGCTGGGAGAACTCAAGCTGGTTGGAATAATTGGAGAAGGGTCTCTGGGATACTCTGCGATAGGAGAATAGGTGCAAGGTTGAAAGGAAAAGTATATAAAACTGTGGTGCGTCCGGCACTGATGTATGGTGCAGAAACATGGCCGATCACTAAGAAAATAGAAGACAAGCAATGTGTAACAGAAATGAGAATGCTTAGGTTTGCCTCGGGCCTCACTAGAAAGGACAAAGTGAAAAATGAAGTAATTCGAGAAAATATGAGGGTGAGAATGATCAGTGAAAAAATGAAAAAATCAAGGTTGAGGTGGTTTGGTCATGTTAAGAGAAGAGAAGAAAATTACATTGGAAGGAAGATTTTGGAGATGGAACCACCGGGGAAAAGACCCAGGGATAGACCTAAGATCAGATGGATTGATCGAGTGAGAAAGGACTTGCAGGAGATGTCACTTACGGAGGAAATGACTTTAGATCGAGTAGCCTGGAGAAGATTGATCTGCACCAGTGACCCCACTTGATGTGGGATTAATCAAGCTGTGGAAGAAGAAGAAGAAGAGGTAAGAATTCCCCCTATTTTGTACCGTACTGTTCAATTCCACAAGGTTCACCACTAAGTGCTCTTTTTTTTTACTTTCTATATCAATCTCTTACTGAATATGATAGAAAAAGAATTATCAGGCATATACATACCTGGTCTAAAAGCAAACATCTCCTGTATTGCCTACATGGATGATGTCTCGATTTTTTTAACTTCTAAAAAACAGATCCCAACTCTATTGAAAATTCTTAATTCATACACTAATAAATACAAGCTGGAGTTTAACATGGATAAATCTTCTGCATGGTCAATATATACAGGACAATTTCACACACAACATTTTAAAGGAAAACCCAGCTCTTTTGTGGGATTCCCCTTCTATTTGAGCAATCTAGAAATGCATCGACAAATACAAGACAAAATTAAAAATAAAATAGAAAATATAATTGATTCACTATCAAAATCTTACCTTTCACTGTATTCAAAAGTATCCCTGTTTAATCTATTAATTATGACTCGAATCACATAATATTCTCCAATAATACTATACACTAAATCTTTTACTAGTAAAATAAACTCATTATGTAGAAAGTTGCTGTGGGGAAAAAAGATTGTTTCGGTTTCACTAAAACGTATTCAAGCTCCTCTAATACAAAATGGTTTAGGACTACATTCAATACATATTTTTAACATTCAAAAGACATTAAATCTCATTTCTGCATGTACTTATTTATTTCCATACATGAAAGTGTTCTTCAAGATTACCCCAACAGATAAACCACCACCAAACAATGGATATTGGAAAACCTTGCTTACACTAATTCTTAACATTCCAAACATTATTTTTTCACCACCGCAAGATAAATTTAAATATTGGGATGTATACCAGATAATTTGCTCTCCCCTAAACGATAAAAAACCAATTTTAAACATTAATAATAGACAACTAACCCAAAAATTTAAATTCTGGTCATTAGAACCCAAATATTATGATTTTCTACTCAAATTAAATCTTGAAGCATTGCCAACATTACACTTTTGTAGATATAGAAGGCATTATGTAAATAGGGAAGACATATGCTGGTTGTGTCATAGAGAAACTGAGACACAAGAACATTTTCTTTTTACCTGCCCAGTATTTGATAATATTCGTTCATCCATACCATCATTGTACAAACAAAGAAATTGTGACATTCAAATCCTTTTACAATCATTTATTAAGGGTAGTTACCCACATATTCGAGCAAGTACTTTTATATTGTTTTCACTATGGTGTACAAGATGCTCCTTCATGTACAACAATAATCCAAGAAGACATCCAAACACATTCTGGAACAAAATGGAACAGCTCCGCTTAAGGGATGAAAAAATTGTATCCCAAAAGATGTACACAGCCACTTGGTCAATATTACAACAGCGCTCAAAATTATAGAAAAAAAAAAAAGACTAATAAAAAACAGAACTAAGAGCTTTACAAGTGCACAAAACTAATTGGATGTATATATTTTAAAGAAAATAATGTAAACTCAAATTTGTAAACCACATGCATATCCTTTGTCTTTGTTAACCCCCCCCCCCCCCCAATTACAATTTTCAACTTATTTATACTGACTTCAATTCATCTGCATGTGGTAAAATAGTTATAAATGTAACCTTTTCTTGTTATATTCAATAAAGTCCTTTTGAAAGATAATAATAATAATAATAATAATAATAATAATAATAATAATAATAATAATAATAATAATAATAATAATAATAATAATAATAATAATAATAATAATAATAATAATAATAATAATAATAATAATAATAATAAATAATATAATATAATCTTTTAGCTTTCGTGTGGCATCTTAAAAGTATAATCTGATAATCTGAGAATATGTGGCAACGAATAATATTATAATTCTATGCAATAAATTATAAAATTAATTTATGACCATAATAATAATAATAATGTAAAATAAAACTTTCTCATAAATTATATTAAGAAACATTATATTTTCTTAAGTAAACAATATTATTCATACTGTGTAAATATTTATTTGGTTTAATATTTCCTGAGATCATGTGTTTGTAGTGTGAAGAAATCAATGCAATACACAGCTTTTTAAAACAAGTTTAACAAATTTATTATAAAAAAACTTTTAACAACTATGTATACTATTTACAATGAAAATCTTGGATAAATTACATACTTCTTCATTTCAAATAAAAATAAAATAAAATCTAAAAATACATAAGCCTTCACTCCAACTTAGAACTTTTTATATTTCTTTACAACAATAGTTTAAAATATATTATCTACAAATTGAACTATATTATAATATGTTTTCCATAAGCATACCCAAATTATGAAAACATAAACTACAGAAGTAGCACTTATTTCAATACATGTCTATCGATTTTATACTCAATCAATTAAATAACTTTTATTATGATAGTGCCGACATTATCAAAAAAAGGGAAAAAATACTTATTCTGGTTCGTTAATAAATAAATGGACTTAAATAAAATAATATGATTAACAGATTTTTATACACCTTGCTTGGCATTACTTTAATAAAAATTCCTATGTGTGTGTTTATGCGTTTTCTAAACATAAAAATCATATTTATAAAATATAAGTACTTGTTCTATTTCATGTTTTTTCTCTAGATGTATTGTCCATTGAAAATATGCATTACATGTATGATAAAACATTCAAATATTATTTAAAAAGTCTCGTAAATAATTTTATTATCACTTATATATTTTTATAAAAAATAGTTTTCTAAAATACGGAAAATATTTATGATTTTTTATCCATATATTTTAAGTTTACTTTCGATCTCATTTGCATTTAATCTCAACATAAATCAAAGCAAAAAAAAAACCTATCTTATCTTCTTTCAAAATAACAACTCTACAATTCCAAAAATTAGTTATTATTCTCCTTCAAAATACAGTTCTGTACGATGCAATAACTTTAGAAATTATGATAGTGATTCAATGCTATCACTGAATAGTATAAACATAAGATAACGAACATGGCAACAGTGCATGACAAGAAAAGAGGCATGACTTTTCTGTCTAATAACCTCCCTATAAAATAATGTCCAAGCTATTTATTCAGCTCTTTTGATCATTAACACTCAATACTAAGAAAAACACTGCCATAGAAATATACAAGTTACAGGGCTTAGTTATCTGTACCTGCATAATCTACTAAGATACTAACAAAATTACTTACTATTCCTCATAAACCCTACATACAAACATCCCTTTGGTTTCTTTTCATACTCCCAAGGTCACTACCACTTTAAAATTTCATAATAGGTTTATCAATCTACATCACCAAAATTATCAAAATATTTTTCTAAAACAATAAATAAGACTCACGTATTAATTCAACATTCTAGACTATTCAACAAAAGAAGGTTACTTCACTTTCAAAAATTCATCAGTAGAAATACAAATGATTTTGTATTGATGTACTAAGTCAATACTTTAAACTTTTTTCAAATAATAGGGTTCCTTTACTAAAGAATCATATAAATTATATTCATCACTGAATCATATTAAATTAGTAATATAGAATATGAGTATGCATATTTTAACAAAAATCTAACTCATATAAGTTTTACGTGTGTTTAATGCATCCACACATACCCTTACATTCATACAACAATACTATAAAATACTCCAAAGATCTAAATAAAATAAAATAAAAACATGTAAAAAAAAAAATATTTTATAAATTTTACCCATAGAGACAATTGCTAGTTGGTCACTTTTAAATGTTTTCTGGTCCACATTTCATAAAATATTACATAATATTAGCATTTACTCAGCAAAACTATCATACTCAAAAAATATTTAAAAAAAAAAAAGCTTTACAGAAAATTAAATATTCTTTACAATAATTATTATGCTATGTTAGTAAATATTTTGTATGCAATTTTCCTGCCTACAATAATATAAAAATAATAATATTATTAGTACATAAAATAATTAAAAACATATTTTCATAAAACACCAATCTATCAAAAAGTAATTAAAAAAGTTCTTTTTTTCTTTGGATATTTTCCATTATCAATCCTTGTAAATGCTCATTCCTCCAATGTACATTGCTACAACAACCATTGTCTTAACACTTGAGAACAAAACTTTTCTCACCTGATACACAATGTATTCACAAATTATTAAAAAAATGATGAAAACAAAAAATGAAAGGAAGTCAACTTTTAAATCTGGATTCATTCATACAAATAATCATGAATCTTTGCTTGAAAGTTTATAAAAATTATAGTCCTTTGTCTATATCTTTCAGAATAATGACTATTAAAGATGATGTTTTTTCATTATATGGGATCCTGTATTGAGCTTCTGATGCATCTATTATAGCTATATTAGTTCAGGCATATTTATATGGAAATTGCACATTTTTGTTCCATAGAAATTGGCATTTAATAATTCACTAAAGTTGGCATAAAGCTAATTTTAATTATCCACATATTTCTCTTCCAGATAATAATTTTCCAATATCATTTTTCTTTTATATTAAATAAATGTGGTCTTTTGAATAATGAAGAATTGTCATGTAAAATACATTTGCAGTAATATTAATCTTTATTTCTCCATAATTTTGAATAAAAGTTCAGAATAGACTTCTAAAAAAATTATTTCCTTTAAAACATTTACAGCAACTCTTTTAAAAAGACTATATATTTTCAAAATATTGAGAATTAAAAGTCTTTATTATATAGCTTTGCTTTTTTTTAAATAAAGCTATCTTTTTTCACAATAAAATGCATTTACATTTAATTTCTCACAAACTTTTCTCTCTAATTCTCTCCACAATGTCCAAGATATTAATATAACCAATATTATATTTTTCTCAATTAATAATTTTAGAAATATATTTTCACTTAATGTCTGTACCTCCATCCTTTCTTTCCATGGATATACAATTACTTTTGGTATGAATTCCATAGTTACTGTGAAAGCTGGTTTAAGTTTCAATAGACTACATAGCAGGGAATCTTTGTTGCTTTAACAGTGCATGATTTAAACTTGATAAGCTTATAATTTTTAATACTCTCTTCTTTAAAAATGATTCCAATTAATACAAGATCCAATACTTTAATATTTTACAAATAATAAATTATTTAGAGAGCTGTTTAACACAAATTGACTTTTAAAAGCACTGAATTGACTAATTAAAGCACTGAGTTAAATTATTATAGCACAGAATTGACTTATTAAAGCACAGAGAAACAAGTGAGCATCTGCTTTTATAGTGACTTGAGCTGATGATTTAATTGGCTATTAAATTTTTAGCTAGTGATCTAATTTACATACAGCCAAGATTGCACAATTAAAAATTAAAAATAAAATCTGACTAATCTTTTTAAAATATTATTTAATTCTAAATTAATTTTACATTTTTATTCAAATAAAACTACATTTTAAAAATAATATTTTATTAATTTATCCAGCATTTATTTTTAAAGTATCTATTTTTTAAAAATCTAATTTTATTAACGACATTTTTTTTAAAAAGTCCTAGTTAGATATTTTATAATAGCTCATTTTTATCTTTTTTTTTATCTTGCCTGGTGACCAACAAATGTTTTTCAATTTTAATAATACAATTCTAAAACAATTTTAAAACTTTATTAGTCAAACTTGCAAGAGACAAGTATGAATATTTACAAGTCACATGACTTAAAACTCAAACAATCTGTATCAATTTCTGTCTGATAACAAAAATAAATGTTTAATTGCAAAAAATATTATATTAAAGACTAATGATATAATAATATAATTTATAATAATAATTTTGATACTATTAAACCAAACACATTTGTCTCCACAAAATATTACATTTTAAATAAATAATTTATAATACAATTATTAAACATAATTTTTATTCTACAATACACTATTTTATTCAACTTTAAGTCATTACTTTTTTTAAAATTTAGCTTTAAACACTTATTTAAAAAGACTTTTAATATAGTACTTTACTATGGCCAGTTTTCCCAACCATACAAAATTACACCATTTAGCTTTACTTGACTATTTTTAATATATTAGTATAGTTTTATGCATTTAATAAATTCTTTTTACTTTAACAAAGCTTTAAAACATTGTCAATATTACACAGAAGTCATACCAATTAAAATATCTCTTCAATTTATATATATATATGTGTGTGTGTGTGTGTGTGTGTGTGTGTGTGTGTGTGTACCAGAATAATACAATAAATATCCACTCATAAAAATATTTTAATTTTCCAAATAATGGTAATATAACATTTTATTATATATATATATAATATAAATAAAATTGTTGGTTAATTAAAACAAAATTGTAATCATAATAAAAATATTAAATTTAATGGTAAATTAACCAAAAGTACTTTTGCAAATTTAAAGACTGTTTATAATAGTTTATTACCATTAAATTTATTATTTTTTATGATATTTATATAAACATATATATATATAAGTAGAAGAATTTGAACTTGGGATTTTCTGTCTATATTTATCTTCCACTCCACCTCAAACATCAATACACATGTCCACATATGTGTGAAAAAGAAGATGATCCCCAATATACATATTTCATGCATAATTAGCACTTATCAGTTGAGCCAGATCATAATCTCCCACACATATAGACATTCAGCACTTGGCTTATATTAAGATATCAATTCCTTAAACTTTAATGTAATCTTCTCAACTTTCCAACTATTCAACTGTCCATTTCATTGGCTTTTCAATAAGATTTACAATAGAATAGTTGGAAGGATGAGAAGATTGAAGCCTTCCCATTAATGTTTAAGGAATTGATATCTTAATGTAAGCTGCACGCTGAGTGTATATGTATGAGAGATTATGATCTGGCCCAATTGATGAGTGCAGGTTCTGCATAAAATACGTAAGTTGGAAATTATGTAACTTTTTCATATGTATGTGGTCATATATATATTGTTTGGTTAGATGGAGTGCAAGATGAATATACACTGAAAATCATAAGTTCAAATCCCTCTATTACATATATAAGAAACATTCACTACACTGAATGAAAATAGGCTAATTATATATATATAATATTACAAATCGATGTCTGTATTTCTTCAAAATAATATACGTAAATTTATAAATAAATATTTGAAAGTACAGTAATTAAAAGTTTATAAAAATTATATGTATAACCGTAACTTAGAAGCACTTTCAACTACCTTGTAGCTTTGTCATTCAATCGTGAAAGATTGTAAAATAGTTGGTTAAATGAAATAAGGAAATTTGCTGGTGTGATTTGAATGAGAGAGACTATAAAACAGAAAATCTACATTAAACATGGAGAGATCTTCATTCTGCATGGGATCGATCATGGCTAAAAATGATAATGACATTTAATATAGAAATGATTAAATTAAATATATATGTGGAAATCAAAATTTGAATAATGTATGACTATAGTAGAATGCATTTTATTCATCATTTTAAAAAAAAGATGAATGTATTAGTGAAGTTGTTGTAAAAAGAAATTGTGTAAATGATATATTGTTATTAATTATAGTATTAGGAAAATCTTTATAAATATGGAGAGAAGGAAAAAAGAATATTTTTAGCAAAAGTTAGTAGTCATTATATGTTTAAAAGAGATAGTGATAAAAGGAAAGGTTAAAAGGAACTTATTGAGAAAACTATATGTAATTTACTCAAATAATTAGTATACTTCTTAAATTATCCAATATAAAGTAAGGCATTCCACTTCTCAATCTATAGTTTTATAAAACATCTTGTGGTAAGGAAGACTTTCTTAGAACTGTTTTAGCTGTGCAGCCAAAGAGAGTTTCATATGATGTATTTTTAATACCAGAATAAAATTCCTACTTTATAAAATTAAATGTTATTGCTGAGGATATTTTATACTTTGTTAATTTTTTTTGGCATTTTATATAATGCCTATGAAATGTGAAAAATTTCTAAGCATTTTGTACATGGACAATCCATTATTGGCATTGTACAGAATACCTAGGAATTTTATACAATTCCATTTTTCATACTTTGACAGTAATGTACAGACGTCTCCATTGTATTGGTTAGATATTTGTTGGCTATCTGAAAAAAATATTAAAGAGACATAAATGTTTATGTAAAAAAGAGAAAAGTACAGAGATTATTCTATGTTTTATTTCTTAAAATATAAGAACACATTGTCAGTTGCTAATGAAATTTAACACAGTAATCACAAACAAACATTCAAAGTTTATTTTAGTTTCAGATAGATTTTTTTTCTCTTTTATTTTATCTTTTACTGTTGGGAATATTCAAAAACTTTCAGAGTTAGGGTTAGTATGATTCACTTATCAAATCTATGGCATAAAATTATTTTTTGGATTCCCATAGAAACCTGAAAAGAAGTTTAGTAACTGGTTATCAAATGAATATTTAATTATTATTAGTTAGTAGGTCAAATAAATAGAAAAAAACTATAAACTCCCTCTAACCAGCATTTCATTGCTAAATAGTACATTTTTTTCAGTCTTTCCCGTGCAATGATGGTTTAAAGGCTGTTTGACCTTTTTATTTACATTCAAGCAACATAAAGCCTTTAAATTATAATTAATTACATTTTAATATTTTCATTTCAGAATACATTTACAGATTATGTGATAGAAATATTTCTTAGTCAATTACAACATAAATTACTGTGAATTTTTATTAGTGAATTAAAACATAGGTTACATTGAATTTTCCTTCTATGAATAGAGTGTGAATTTTATTAATATAAAATGTTTGATATGGAAAGTCGATAAAATGTTTTCCATTGATTGCAACTTTAAAACATCTCTCGGCACAATAGATTAAAAGGTCAAAGTTAACATCAATCTCAAATGGAAATTCACTATGAAATTTTGCTGTTCCCCAGAGTTTTTGAGTTTTGCTGTTCAAAAGTACAACTTTTTTAGAAAAATCAGTACCAAAATGAAAAGGTATTTCTTTGCTTGTTTCAGGACCATACGTGAGTTGTATGCTAAACCTAAATTAACAAACAAATTATATGCACTATTTATCAATAAAATAACATCATAAAACAAAGCATTTCAAAGTAATGTATATATATTAGACAATTGAAAAATATTTTCATACATCAGATAACTTTCTCTTATTGCAGATAAATAAATAATCATGATGATTTGACATCAAACATTATTTTCTATTTTTAAATTGCTAAGATAGAATGAAATCACTTTTAGCATGTAAAGGGTCACAGGTAAAATTCATTTGAGCTTTATTTATGTGAGGTGCCACTGAGTCATTAGTAGATTGGAAATCAAAGATATTGATAAGTTACATGTAAATATAAATTTCTCATAATTAAAATAACAATCTTCCTAAAATCACTGAGAAATCCTATATAAATGCAAATGCTTCAGTGCATTATGTATGTATCTTTGAATTAAATATCAACAAATGATGTCTTACTACTATCTCTCCAATGCAATTAGGTTACACATGAACTCTAATTTATTTTACTGAAATAATTCTGAGCACTTAATTCTCTCCAGAGATTGACTAAAAGTAAAAATATAATGAATTTAACTTTTATAAAAATGAACTAAACAATAACAAAAAACGTAAAGAATTCCTGAACTTCTTGGGATTAATTATGATAAAAAGATGTGAATTATTTGGTGTAGGGTATAATCCCTATCATTTAATGTTTTAGTTTCAGTATGTTTCAATAAGATAATACAGTTAGATTTATTTGAGTAATTGATTTATTGGGCTCTTTTAAATTCTTAGTATTCTGGTTAAATTTCTTAAAATTTTATGGTGTGTGTTTATATAGTTATAAAAATGGCATTTCACGAAGGTATTGGACATAATAACAGTGACATTAAAATATGTTTGTGCATATGCTTTCAAATTCAGTTGTCAATAGAATTACATGAAAACAACAATCTCACAAAACCACTCTCCAGGATTAAATCAGAAGAAAGGCCAATCATCTTGATATGAATTTAACTATGTAACAGTAAAACATCTTATTGAGTAGGACAACAATCAATTTATAGACACATTTGAAAAAAGCATTGATTTATATTTATGGTGAGTTTGTGAGTGCTACTAATCATATAAAATAGTCCCTATGTTTCACACGTATTGTTCATGATAGGTGAATCTAGTTATTTCCTAAAAATAACTCTCATTACATTGGAAGTTATCTAAATTTTGAAGATGTATTTTATTTTCTCCATAATTCCCTAGCCAATTTATCATCATTGCTTGAATATAAATTATATAGTCATGATATTATCCATACATTTTGACTTTGTCCATAAATTTTCAAAGATTACTTAAAATATGGTGCCCATTTGAGGGCACCAACAAGCATTCCCAGTTTGGAATCAGACTATTTCCTTAATCAGTGATGATTATTTATTTATGAATGGCAATCACCAAATGCAATTTATAAAATAATTTATATTGGACTTAAATACTATAAGATGAATATCATACTTAATTTAGTTAAAGAAAATCAAACAGATACTTGATCAATGTTGAAATATTCACCACACTATCTTTCTTCTTATTCCCTCCCCTGACATTTATTTAATCAAACCATCCCGATCTATTTCTTACTAATCCAGAGTTAACAAATCATTCTCAAAGGAACATGTGCTGTACTTTATCCTAATGTATAGAAAATTACCAATATTTATGCTATATACATACTAGGAGTGAATTCAAAGGTAACTTACTATAAAAGCATGCTTGTTAGCAGTGCTAAAACCCTCTCTTGCAAATGTTAAAACCCTATATCTATTCACTTAGATTGAGTATACAATTTTATGTAAATATACCCTACTATATAATAATGATAGGTTAGAAACATAAGGTTATTTAATAAAATAAAACATATATATATTATAACAGTCTGAAAAGATCAGTCTTACCGTATCTGCACTACAGTGCATCGCCAGGCATTTGAACCTAAAAAATTTATAGAGTAGGCAGATACGTGCTGTTAAATATCCAACTTATTAAGACTGTCAGCCCTAGCCATTAGCTCAGTGAGACACAGAGATTTATAAAATATAAATTATTTAAAATATATCTTCAATATAAAAAAAATAAAAGCCACTGCCAGTAATTAACACACAAACATTTATTTACGCACATATAAATAAAATTGAGGAATAAAATTTATTATTTTAGGTTGGTTATTAATTTTGAAACTTAAATTTTTAATTTAACAATCCACACAGATTTGTTTAATAATATTTTTAAGAGTGTCGAGTATGAATAAACAACATACATTGCATTTGAAAAAAAAATTCTATCCCTGATTTAACCTTAGGCCAAAAGTTTGCAGCCAAACCAATCCAATCCATCTGATATATTGATGTATTCAATGCAGTATGAATATGACAGCACAAAATACCATACTGTCAGGAATGTACATCTGAACAGCATGGTTAAGAAGACATTGACTCTCATCCATACAGGAATTCTATATCTGTCTGGCAAGAATGATAAAAAAAACTCCAAAGGAAGGGACTGTGTTTTCCATCTTACTATCCCCTTTCATAGGCAAAAAGGGGGCATGTGGCATATAATGTGATACTGCACATAGCGAATCTCATACTATATCTACTAATTACATGAATATATCCAATCCATTGACCCAATCTAACTATGAAACAAATAACCTAAGATTAACCCTCCCTTAATTAATTAATATAACTTTACAAATCTATATAGCCATTCATGCCCGACTTACATTAAACATTTATATAATTTCGCACAGATGAATTTTATAATAGTTTGTTTTTTAATGCTGAGTATAGATTGGCTACATAGATTACACAGTTAAAACATTTCAAAATAAACATAAATGATCAAAATATAAAGTCATTGATGGAATTGCAGAGGGAAATTTACAAGAAACCCAATGGCATTCATCATAAGATGCCGCATTGACACTAATAACTTAAAAGACATCCGAATAAATACATTTTAGATACTCACCATAAGGTATCATTATTTACCGAATGTCTATATATTCTAATCAAATATGAAAACAAAAACATAATTAACCATTAATGAATCTATGCAAGTGTCTATACCCAACTTAAATTTAATGCATTTAAATAATTTATACAATATTAATAAAAATAAAAAAAATAAAAATGAAAATGATTTTTAGCAAACTCAAATGTATAAAAATTAAACATTAATAATTGATTGAAAAGTCAGATTAAAGTTCATTTTAAAAAAATGAGGTTTAGCTTGTCAAATATTTAAAGTTCTTAATTACTTGTAGTAAAATTTTTCCATTTATATCTTATATTAGAAAAGCTCCCAGTTCCTGATGTCAATTCTCACAAAGTCTTTATTTGAAGTCTGGTCTATCTGAAGGTGGCCTTAGCTGGTTCAATCCTAGTATTACAGTCATTTCATTTTTAAATAAGTGAGAGAGAGTGACAAGTGTGTCTTATCGCCCTTCTCACAAAAACAAGCTGGAACTATTCTTAATTTCAATATTTTTCCTTTTATACCGATCGTCCGGATTCACTGAACAATGTTTTCCTGTTCCAATTTTTTGTTACAGTCCAGGTCTTCATTGCTGCTTCTATTGGACATCGAATTTATTTTTGTTCCCTTATCTATTATTTCATCTGACTTTTTTATACAAGATCCCCAAGGGCTAGCTTGCTTTTCGATAATTCACCCTTTTTCCTCCCCGCCGCGTCTCCTTCTCGACATCTCCAATCACTCTAACTCTTTTCATTTTTTTTCTTTAAATTTCTTTTAATTTCGTTTTTGTTCATTTTTTTAAAGTTCTGTACGATTGTGACATCTTTTTATTTATTTTAAAAAAAAAAAAAAAAAAAAAAAACAATTATAACCAATATAAAGAGGGAACTTTTTTTGTGATTGGTTCTTTACATGCTCTTACCCAAAAAAGGAATTCTTGTTTGGAGGAAAGAAAAAAAAAAATTTCTAAAAAAAAAAAAAATAGAATAAAATGTGATTTTTATTTTTTTTTGATAATATTTTTAAATAATTTTTATAAATTTTTTATAAAATTAAAATAAAAAAAAAAAAAAAAAAAATAAAATTAAAAAATAATTTAAAAAATATTTTTGATATTTTAAAAAATATATATAAAGATATGTTAATATATATATTCTATTTTTATATTTAAATTTTAATTTTTTTTTTTTATTTTTTTTATTATTTTTTTTTTAATTAATAAATATAAAATATTAATTAAAAAATATTTTTTTTTTTAATTATTTTAAAATTTTTTAAATATTTTATTATTAATTATATTTTTTTTATTTTATTTTAATGTATAATATTTTAAAGTAAGAATATGGGTTTTGGGTTTGTTAATAAACACATCATTTTCATTTACAAAAATATTTTATCTTTAGATCTTGTACTTTTTTATAAAAAAGTACATTCAAATATTTTTTTAAGAAGAAAATAATTTTTAAAGTTTTGCATCTGTGCAATATATTATATATGTTAAACAACTTTTAAATTTTTTAGCTTTTAGTTTTTATTTACAAATTTTTAAAAAAAAATTTATTCTAATTTTAAATTAATGTAGTGGCATATACCGTTACATATCAGTAAACTTCCTCAAAAAACAAAAACATTAAAAAAAAAGAATTTACTTAGTGTATATGAAAATTTCAAAAGGAGATAACTTTGGTCAGTAATTACAAAACAAATATAATGATCAAAAAAAATTGTTGACTGTTGATTCCTTTCTACCAGCTAAATTTCTGCCCCCTCCCTTTCAAGTTTCTTTTCTCCTACTTTTGTGTATTACTTAGGCAAGTTAAATGGTTGGATTTTGATTTATATTAATTATTACATTTTATTTCTCACATTTATCTTTACATATGCGCAATTTTTCTTACTGGCAGTACCTTAAAAACAAAATTCAAATTATAACTTTATATTAGTACAAAAATACATTTATTTCAGAAAAAATGTTACTGGCTTAATTTTCAAGGTACACTTGGTTTATTAAACATTGGACTATAACATCACATTAATACAATTATATTTACTCAGTTTTAAAGAAAAATGTTACTAGCATGATTTATTTTTAAAATTCTCAGGGTACTTATGGTTTATTAAACATTGGCTCATGTTGGGTGGCCAATTATAACAGTTTGAAAAGAAGTGGAAGTTCCAGTCTTACCGTATCTGTGCTACAGGGCGCCACCAGGCATTTGAACCTAAAAAATTTATAGAGTAGGTAGATACGTGCTGTTAAAGGTCCAACTTTTAATTTATTAAGACTGTCAGCCCTAACCACTAGCTCAGTGAGACACAGATTTATAAAATATAAATTATTTAAAATATATCTTCAATATAAAAAAATAAAAGCCACTGCCAGTAATTAACACACAAACATTTATTTATGCACATATAAGTAAAACTGAGGAATAAAATTTATTATTTTAGGTTGGTTATTAATTTTTAAATTTAAATTTTTAATTTGAACAATCCACACAGATTTGTTTAATAATATTTTTAAGAGTGTTGAGTATGAATAAACTACATAGATTGCATTTGAAAAGAAAATATTCTATCCCTGATTTAACCTTAGGCCAAAAGTTCACAGCCAAACCAACGTCAATCCATCTGATATATCGATGTATTTGATGCAGTATGAATACGACAGCACAAAATATACTGTCAGGAATGTACTACTGAACAGCATGGTTAAGAAGACATTGACTCTCGTCCAGATAGGAATTCTATATCTGTCTGGCAAGAAGGACAATAAAAAAACTCCATAGAAAGGGACTGCATTTTCCATCTTACTATCCCCTTTCATAGGCAAAAAGGGGGTGTGTGGTGTATAATGCGATACTGCATGTAGCAAATCTCATACTACATCTACTATTTAGACAAATATATCCAATCCATTGACCCAATCTAACAATGAAACAAATAACCTAAGATTAACCCTCCCTTAATTAATTAATATAACTTTACAAATCTATATAGCCATTCATGCCTGACTTACATTTAACATTTACATAATTTCACACAGACAAATTTTATAAGTTTGTTTTTTAATGTTGAGCACAGATCAGCTACATAGATTACACGGTCAAAAACTTTTCAAAATAAACATAAATGATCAAAATATAAAGTCACTGATGGAATTGCAGAGAGAAATTTACAAGAAACCCAATGGCATTCATCATAAGATGCCACAATGATACCAATAACTTAAAAGACATCTGAATAAATACATTTTAGATTCTCAACATAAGGTATCATTATTTACCAAATGTCTATATATTCTAATCAAATATTGAAACAAAAACATAATTAACCGTTAATGAATCTATGCAAGTGTCTATACCCAACTTAAATGTAATGCATTTAAATAATTTATGCAATATTAATAAAATAAAAAAAATAAAAATGGAAATGATTTTTAGCAAACTCAAATGTATAAAAATTAAACATTAATAATTGATTTTAAAAGTCAGATTAAAGTTCATTTTAAAAAAATTAGGTTTAGCTTGTCAAATCTTTAAAGTTCTTAATTAATTTTAGTAAAAATTTTCCGTTTATATCTTACAGTAGAAGAGTTTTTAGTTCCTGGTGTCAATTCCCATGAAGTCATTATTTGAAGACTGGTCTATCTGAAGGTGGTCTTAGCTGGTTCAATCCTGGTATTACAGTCATTTCATTTTTAAATAAGTGAGAGAGAGAGCGACATGGGCGTCTTATCACCCTTTTTACAAAAACAAGCTGGAACTGTTCTTAATTTCAATATTTTTCCTTTTATACTAATCATCTGGATTCACTGAACAATGGTTTCCTGTTCCAAGCTGCTTCTATTTGACATCTAATTTATTTTTGTTCTCTTATCTATTATTTCATCTGACTTTTTTATATAAGATCCCCAAGGGCTAGCTTGCTTTTCGATAATTAATAAACACATCATTTCCATTTACAAAAATATTTTATCTTTAGATCTTGTACTTTTTTATAAAAAAGTATGTTCAAATATTTTTTTTAAGAAGAAAATAATTTTTAAAGTTTTGCATCTGTGCAATATATTATATATGTTAAACAACTTTTAATTTTTTTAGCTTTTAGTTTTTATTTACAAATTTAAAAAAAAAATTATTCTAATTGTAAAATAATGTATAACAAATCCCATTACCTCTCACTAGACAGATGTACACTACCGAATATGAATATATGATGTATCAATATATGTGCCTATGTATTTTTATTTAATTAAGTGGTTTTGACCTAACATATTATTATTCAAAACTTATGGATTTATTCTCACAACTGTAATATATCTCCAATGTGTATTTATGATCATCCAAAGAACACCAAGCGCCAATCCCATATGAATATAAGAATTATGCAAAGTGAATATATTACCAACAAAAATACTATTTACGTAATGTGAGAAAGGTTTTGGCCATCAGCTAGCTCAGTCTCATGTTCAGGTGGCGTCACAGCCGGGAGTAGCTACAAATGGGATTAAGAGTTCTTTCTCTTTTTTTTAAACAAAAAATAATAATAACAACTAGATAAATGGATCTATAAATAAATAACTAATTCAACACTCTACTTTCTTTGTATATTTATTTAATATTATAAAAAATGTATTTATTACTCTGTCATTTCAAATTGCACACATACGTCATTCTTTCCAATAGATCTCTCATACATATCTCAAGTAGTGAAGGTCAATACTATGAAAAAGTTTGTATCACATGACTTTTGGCACTAATTACTTTATTATGTCCATAATGGAATGAGGCTTTAATGAAATCTTATTAAATTAGTTCATACATCCTTTCACTTATTATTTCAAGTACAAAATTTCCTTTTTCATAAAGAAAATTTTTAAAAAAAAATCAATGATTAAAGTTTATTACCTGGCTTTCCCTGGGGAAGTAGTAGAAGCAGATTTATTTATTTATTAAAGAGTTCCATTACATGGGTAAATCAGGCAAATCAAAGCAAAGGTTTGAGATCTTTATGTCTGTTGTCTGGTGAGGTTCATTCTGGTTCCACATTGGGAATTATGTTGTTTTGAGGCATCATGGTTTTATTGGTCGAGGCAGCTGCAGCAGGTTGGGATTAAGTGTTTGAATCTGATGCGGCCTTCTCTTACCCCAACATTTCTTTTGAAATTGCCATTATATAAGCTAAATATTTAAAATCTTTTAGGTGTTCATGGTTGTAGCTCTGCCGGAAAAAGATAAAATGCATTCCGGGTGGTTCACTTTTATAGCCCCTTCCATTTGTTCTAGAAGCTTCTTTTTTATCTCACTTCCGATTTTCAATGTGGACTAACCAGATCTGTTAGATGTGTGAAAATTCATGTCGTAGCTTCTATTGTAATATAACAAAAAAGATGGAATCTCATTCTGCCAGAAACCTCTAGTTTTTAAAGCATGAAACAAAATCTCGTTTCTTTCTTTTCACTACTTAATTCATTCATACATACATTTGTCACACGCACATATATATCATTTAAAAATGACAGAGTCCCTCCCCCCGCAGTTTTGTATTTGTAACCACCATCACGTAATAAAAAAAAATTAAATATTATATATATCTATGTCTACATATGTTTACCGATTAAGTAATATTATTTGTGACTGGGTTCAAACCCATTCTGTCACAAATATATACCATTACAATATAATATATATATATATATGATGTTGGTTAATTTAAGTTAGTGGAGTATATATCTTTAACAAATCTATAAACCACCCATTCTATTGTTAAAACTTATATCTGCTTGAAGTGAAAGCTTTTCAAAATTCTTTTACATCATTATACATCTTATATATTAACATGCAAATGTTTCTTGTAATAAAAAAGTCTAGTTACCCTGATCAATCAGTGTATTGGTCCTGTGGGAGAAGTATTTCATCCTATGCTTGTTGTTGTTTGTCTTGTTTTTTCATTTTAATCCAGTTTCCTTGGCTAGCCCTACATGTCTCTATGCATGGTCAGCATTTCCAATGGCAGTTTCAGGTGGTGATAGAAAGAGAGGTTCCCCAAAGGGAAAGTTTTTATACCTCTAGTCACACAACATATTCTCTGCACTTTTTAATTATTTAATTTGGCTTTGCTAGTTTTAAATTGTCTAAGAACCAAGCTGAATCAAAACCAATAGATCAGTTACTAACTTCGGCAAAATACCAATTAATAATCAAAGAAAAGACAATCCTGTAATTTATAGTTTTATTTTTCAGTGTTACTTATAATCCTGTGGAAACATTCTAAATTGATGAGTGTAATAGATAGCACAAAATTATTTCCTCTATCAAAGTTTCAACAATAGAGATAATTGCAGAAAAATTCTATACTTTCTTTTCTCTTCTATCTTTAAGAATTTCTAAGAATTGGAAATAAAACAAAGACAAACTTCTATAAAAAAAACTTGCAAGATCTTTTTTTATTTTGATTTAATTGATTTCAAAACTTTTAAAATTCCATTTCAAAAAATAAGTTTTATTATTTATTTTTAATATAAAAAATATAAGTTTTATTATAAAATAATATATACATGATTTTAATAATATATATGCATGCATATGCATGAATATGAGCAGGCAGAAAAATATCAGCTCATTGCATCCTTTCCTGAAACAAAAAAAAAAAAATAATAGAAAAAACTTTTAATTATCCCACGAGATCTTTTCCCCATTTTCTTTAAAGGGTTTTAAGCTTTATGCATTATAAGTCCTCTTTTTATTTCTTTTTCCTTTTACTATAAATGCATTAGGTCTGCATTTTTGGATGATTTTGTATGTGCCTTCAAATAAAGGGAAAACCTTTTTATATTGTTTATCACTTAATTTGCTAACTAGTTGAGTTTAACATAAACAAAGTCTCCTGCTGTAAACTGTATTCATCAAGCATCCCCTTTCTTTATTCTCTGTTCAACTTTCTTCTTTAATCTGTATTTAGCAAAGTTTTAATCCTCCACTACATTTACTATTTCAGTTCCAATAGGAATGAGGCACTTAAGAAGAGAAGGCTCACCCCAACCATAGTGCAAGCATTCTGGAGCTAATGCTGTAGATTCATGGTATGTTTAGTTAATTATTTTAATCATTTGTGGCAATACTTTAAATCACTGTTGGTGGTTATATTTCAAATGTATGTCAAATATGTTCTCCAATTCTTTCATAATCCATTCATGAATGGTAGATTGGGGGTTACGGATAGAGGTGAGAATATGATATATCTGTTCTTTCTGAAGCCAATTTTTCTATTCTTTTGATATAAAAGGAATCCCATGATCACTCGAAATTATCCAGAGTTTTCCAACTTGAATAAATTGTTTTTCTTTTAGAACAGTTATGAAAGACTTGACACCAACCTTTTGTAAGGGATAGGTCTGTACAAATTTCGAAAAAAAAATCATAGATTACTAAAAGGATGGTAGTGGACCATAAATATCTAAGTCCCGTAGCTCATTCAGGTTCTTAGCTATTATTGGCACTGGTGGCCCAGCATAATTTTTATTAGCTGGTTTATTTTGCTGACATTCATGATGTCTCCATAACATAATGACCACTGACCTATACAAACGCAGCCAATAATACTATCTCTGCAGAAGTTAACTTGTTTTAAGTGACCCATAAAGCATCTCATGCACATAATTTATTAGTTTTTATCTTAGATTTCATGGTATAAATATTCTCCAACAATCTACTCCCCTTTTAACCTGAAACATCAACACCCCATTTGTTATTTTATACTGATATAATTTGTTTTTTTTTTTGTGAGTGTGTGTGACTTTTGGTTTGACTGACACTTGCTTTATAACAGCCTTTTCAGCTTCTTACACATAGTATGTGAGTAGTAAAAATTGGAGTCTCTTCTTATCTTTTCTATCAATACTTCAGGATCAGTCTTAAGTGATATTAATCAAGCTCCCTCTAGTGTTAAGTTTTGACTGGGATCCAGAATCAGATATTTCTGCTTAATATATCTGGTACTATATTTTTTTTCCTGGAGCAATGAATTACCCTGTAATTAAATTTCTGAAGTACAATGCCCATCTTATAAGCCTATTATTGGTTAGGTAACACCTATTTATAAACTCTAAACTTTTATGATTGGTGATAATAATAACCTCAGACCCTAGAAGTAAATGCTTAAGTTTATTTAAGGGTCAAGAAATTACAAATGTCTCCCTTTCCATAGTGATATAATTTCTTTCTGCTGGGTTTAATGTCCTACTTAAAAAGTGTAAAACTTGAGGTACACTACTACTGTCAGTTTGTAACATAAAAGGTTTGGAAAAATCTGGATAGGCAAGTATTACAGTACCTACAAAATTTTCTTTGAGCTGATTTAAAGCCTGCTCTTGTTTTGGCATCCACTCCCACTTGCTCTCTTTTCTCAGTAGATGCACAAGCACTCCCATATCTGTAGAAAAATCCTTGTAGAACCTTTGGTAGAAAATGCATATACCAAAAATGATCTTGTCTGTTTTCTATTCTTGGGTGAGGGAATTTAATGATTGCTTCTATCTTGTCAGCATGGAGTCTCACCATTTTAGCACATATGAGATAACTGAGAAATACAAATTCTTTTTGTAATATATTACTTTTCTTAAGATTTATTGTAATATTCTTTTTCATTACACTATCGAAGGAACACAATAAAGTTTTCTAAATGTTTTTGAGGAAATGATGACACTATCACAACATTATCCATATAGCATAGTATAAATTATTTTACCCACTGCGGAAAAGAACCTGGTCTAAACATCACAGTATCCCTGATCCACTGTTAACTAGTCTATACAGAACTCATTGAAACATGTAAGTACAGCCTTCATAATGGAATACCATGTATTTTTGATCCTCAGCATGAAACGACACCTGCCAATAACTTAATGTCAAATTGAATGACGAAAATATTTCTTTCCCTTAAATTTCAACAGCAAATCTGTAATTTGTAGTGGCACATTCCAATAAGGTATAGTAATAGTATTTAACTGATGTGCATCTAAGCATACTCTCATGGAGCCATCTTTTTTTTTTCAATTACTAAAGTGTTTATATACGATGACTATTGTTTTTTATGATATCCCATTGTTCCATTTGTTGTATTTGTTTATCAACGTCATCTTTATATTTGCCAAAAAGTGGATATGACCTACCCTCAAATTGAATTTTTTCTTTAACCTTTATCTGATGAACATAACCCTTTATAATTCTAGGTTTTATGTTGAATACTTGTTCATTTTGCACAAGTGCCTCTTTAAGTTGACTTTTCCAGCCCCTATTATTACTCCATAACTCAGTTATTTTACATTCTATTTCTTGGTATATGTTGTCAGTTACCATATAAGCTACCTTGTTATTACTCTGTTTGCTATACTCACTAAATGATACCTTTTCATTTCCTATCACTATATATTTTTTGCTATAATTAATTTTCATCCTGGTTTGGTGCATAAAATCCAACCCCAATATAAATAAGATCTTCTACCAAACCTGACATTGATAATAAGGTATGCTGTATTTTGTTCTTTCTACTTTGTACTTCCTTGTATTTTTGTATAGGGTCCAACTTAACTATGTTACCATTAGCCATAGTTATTTTAGACTTTCTTATTGGTAACAACTGTATTTTCCTCTTCTGACCTTTGATTTGATCTAATATTTTATTTAGGATCTAATATTTTATTTAGGTTATCGAGAATTGACTCCCCATGTCTAGTAGAGTCTGGATCTCTATTCCCTGTATTTTTATCATTATCATAGGACAAGTTTGTTCTGCCCAAATTTGTATTTTTTCTTTTTCCTCAATAACTACATTTAACAGCTTAGGTAGTTGTTCTTGTTTCTCTTCTTTCTGTATGTTTTCTTCCTTTCTAAGAATTTCCAATATGTATTCTACTCCTTTGCACCTACAGACAGCAAATCTCTCTTGTACATTTTTCAGCATATTTTTTTTAATAATATTTATAATCTGTCAATGAGAAATAGGACATTCTATCATCATTCTCTTTCACTATTTGCTTTAAAAACCATCTATATCATATCCCATCTTCTTTTTTGTACCTTTCTAATTCTACCACTCACCATATCTTTTCTTGTCTCTTTACATTTCAAAATGTATGCATTAATTTATTTTTCTATGGTTTAAAATTGTCCTGTCTTTTCTGTATCATTTTCTACCAATATCTTGCCATGCCTGCCAAATGATTACTTGCTATAATTATTTTTTCTTTTTCCATTGTCTTGTACATACAAAAACATCATACAAAACACTCTTCTAAACTTTCCAAGTGTTCAAATAAACTCTCCTCTTTATCTCATTCAAACATTTTTATCTTAATTTTATCTTGCATTTTATCTAAAATAATTTAAATTTACTTCTGAAACTCAAAACCCTCCCCTACTGGGACAATAAATTCCCACTTTAACTACCCAAACCTGCCTTACCCCCCCCCCCTTTTACCCTGATCTCAGGCCGTTTATTTAGTTAACATGCCCTACATGTTGAGATGCCATTTTCTTAACTTTTTTTCTCTGTGCCATGACATTTTGATTTTGTTCATAAATTTTCAAAGATTATTTAAATTATGGTGGCTGTATGTGGGTGCCACAAGCATTTCTAGCTTGGAACCAGATGTGAGATAAAAATGTACTCGATCCTTATCATTGTCTATCCTTTATTTTATTGTAATAATTGTCCAATTTCTCAATAGTCCTCATTACTTAATAATCATATTATATTAAGATTGATTCATTAGTTATATAATAAAGCATGCCAGTAAATTGATTGTTGCTACAGTGATCCCCAAATATATTAGATGAGTAGCATGATAGGTCTAGCATGTACTTGGATGGTGAAAAAATTGAACATATGATTCTTGATTTAATCATTCTCATTTGCATTCTAGATGACTGCAATACCCTATAACTCCCAACTGAACTAATCTATAGATTAATAGTATAATAAAGTCTTATCCATAAGTAGAGATGCAACATAAAGTATAAAAATTTATTCTATCTTGTATAGAATTGGTACCTGGGCATTTACTTGTGCATGAAGAGTGATGTAGGTGAAGATTGTAGACTTTACAATATATAACTACATAAGTAATATATATATATATATTGTAACAGTCAGAATCGTCTATCTCGCTAACACACTGCAGAATTCAAACCCCAGACACGAAACTGAACATTCTGGGAGGGGTTGCCTTCTAGATATACTAAGTTTGAATCTAGAGTCCAAATTTCACAGCACCATCTATGTGATAACACATCTGATGCCACTACTAGTATAACCTTTGACCGGTGCCTGGTGGTCAGGGAGAAACAAAAGACTCTATACTAAAAGAAGGTTGGGTGGCTAATTAACATCTATGGATTTACAAAAGAAATGCAGAAAATATATATATAGACCAAGACAGTGATAGGAATCAATAAAATAAGATATCAAATTTAGTTTTAAATAATTTCACAAAATTTATTCATATAAATCATATATATAATGCCACTGTCTGCTTATATGAGACAGGGACGCGTATTAAATAATTGTTGGCATTATATTTCAATAAATGACAAAAGGTTTTAAAGCAAGGTGATATATTCTATTCCTCAGGTTAATAGCATTACGATAATGTGCTTGATGAGATAGGAACATATGCGAGGTGCTTTGAACAATTATACAAGTCTAAGAAAATATTTGAAAATTAAGTGTTCTAAAATATTTATTGATTTCAAGAATAGCACGGACAAAAGCTTACTAAGCAACAAAGTGGGAATGTGATCAAAGCATTTATTTGAGAATAATAATAATAGAGTTGCATTGGGAGGTCAGTATTGCTGATAATGAATTTATTAAAGTTGGAGGGTGTGACACGTTTAAGTCACGGATGCTTTGTAAAATAAATATAAAATAAAACAATATCGAATATCCGGAATGATTATGGAGGGCATCTCGCCACTAACCCATAGGAAAGTATTTTGATGAACAGCCGAAACTTAGCAACTGGGTGATGATTGCGTTTAACTCCCAGGTGTGTCACTTGGAAACACACTCTGCCTGGAAACCGCAAACAAAGAGAATGGACTTAGCCATGTAAAGAATCCTTGGAAAAGTAAAACAAAGCAGTCTCAACAACCAATTCATGTACCAGCAATATGAGACTAGTATATATAAAACATCTAAATGGGTTTTACTTGGATTAAGAGAAATTCCCAATCAAATTCCCAAAAATTTATTTAAAAGGGTCTGCACATTCTCGATGTCAATGATGAACTTTGTAATTAAAGTAGAACATGGTAATTAAAATAAGAAAATGCATGCTTGCGGGTTTGAAAAGTAAGTATAGATTTATATACGCAATCATGCATTTGGGGACACATTTAAATCATTAACCTCGCACATACTCTCATAGTAGATTAAAATCAATAACATGTAGATTTTAAACTATGTGATTATATTATATATTAAAGAAAAGAATCGCCCTCGAACGAGTGATTTGCAAGATAATAAAAATTGGAAATTATTTAGAAATTTAAAATATGCCTTTATAGCGGCATCTTAGTTTCAACCAAAAAGAATAATTCACTCAGTCAAAGACGATTCTGACACATTATCATAATAAAATAACAGAAAGCTTAATAAATAGAAAATATTAACCCAAGGATAGAGAGCAAAATGTTGAGTATATTTAAACACGTTAAAGAAATACATAATGAAGTTATGTGAAATATCAGAAAACAATTTAAAATAGCTATAGCATGTTAGTTATCACAAGAGCTCTTGGGTTAATTTAGGGTTACCTCTGGAGAAGCAATTTTATGTAGATTTATGGTCAACAGGTTTTTATATAATTTAACAGCAAAATCTGGAAATGTTCATATTTTTGACAGCAGCAGCAGTTCCGGGGTTCCTTATGTGATAGCTTCCGATGGTCTGGAGCAGCGGCTGGTTATTCCAAGGGGACATAGCCATCTTAATGCCTCTACTCTGTCATGTCAAGGTTAGCAAATTATTAGAATAGAACTCAGAATGATTTCTCTTAGAAACATTAGCATACAAAGTGGAGACCAAAAGAAAACCCTTTTTTTTATAGTAGACTTTAACAATAGAACTGCCCTGGAGCATTACAAAAATACATCGGACTTATCAGCTGTAATTAAATCTATCTGAACGTCTAAAGAAATTCAACATTAATTAATTTCTTTTGTTAATTTCCCTGTCGACATTCGAATTACAAACTAGATTTAATTAAAAATTACTTTTATTAATTAAAGAAAACCTTAAGTGGACATCTGCTGTTTTTAGATAAACTTATATAATATTAACTAATTAAACTATTGTCCCTCATTTATTTTAAAGAAATATTTGGAATGACTTTTATTAAATTAAATGAAAATTATTTTACTTTTAACTTGCAATATTTGAATCTATTTATTAGACGAATATTTACTAAATGAATGTTATTTTAAATCAAAATATATTACGATGGTAATATATTTGTAAATAGATTCAAACAAAATAACTTTAACAATTTATAATTTTGATATGTTTTAAAATGCATATCATAGTGTTTGTGCAATTACGACTTATATAACCTACTTTTTAATAAATCACAATTATGTGAACATATAATCTATAATCTTTTATTTATTTGGGAATGACTTATATATATAATATGAGCATTGTACTCGTGGTTTAAAATTAGGCAGGATTTTCGGTATATAAGCGTATTGCAGACACACTACGATAGATTGGGGTTCAAACTAAGGTATGATGTAGGAAATAGGTGAGAAAAGGTGAAACGAAGATCTGCAAAGCAGACCTTACTGTTTCAATATATATATATATATATATATCATTAAAAGCCAGTCAATACTTAGACAATCCCAAGATTAATAACAATCAAGAATGTCAAACAATTGTCAAGGCAACCTACTATATACTTATAATAGTGTGCAAAGGAACAATAACACATCGTCTGTATTTTTGGAGCATTCCAAAAACTCCAGGCATGACTTTACATTTGCCAATCTTGTAATCTTATACACCAAATCTAATGATCACAAGAGAAAATCAAGGAAGCAATATACATTCATGGAAATATTCATGCCATCAATAGAAAAAATATGTGCTTCGAGATTTCAAAGAATGTGCTACGTACCACATTGTTAATTTAAATATTTTTGCATAAATTTTCCTATCTGCACTTTATTACAGCTATGATTATGAGGCATGTATCCTTGAAAACGTTAAGCCTATATGTGCTGACTAGTTAAATTTTATCTTCTCCATTAAACGTTATTTATAAGTGTGTGTTTGCTTATATTAAAGGTGGAATATATATAGAGTCAATTATAACATTACAAACTGCAATACTTTTAAATTGCTCATATATTATTTAAATAATAAGTGAAATAATGCTTTAAGTGAAATAATGCTTTAAGCATTATTTCACTTATTATTTAAATAATATATGAGCAATTTAAAAGTATTGCAGTTTGTAATGTTATAATTGACTATTTATTAGTCGAATTACAAGGACATGTTTATTTCATGTTTAAAGAGGTTTATTTAAACTTCATTGTGTCAATATTTCATTCTCTGTGGTCATATTGCAATATTTAAGGGTCCATATATATTCATTGGACCATTGGTAAGAGTAGATTTCCACTCTTGCTATTAAAAAAAGAGGGGTTGCCTTGACAACAGTGAGAAATATTGATTACTATCTATGTTGGCATGTTTAGGTGTTGACTGGTTTCTAATAGTTACATTCTATCTCCTTTAGCTTTAAGCATTATTTCACTTATATATATATGACACTTACCACTTGGTTAAAATTGAAGAAATGCCACAGATTTGAATTCTTTTTCCTTTATACAAACCACCTTCAATTGAAATTGCAGGAAGGACCTATTTTATAAAACATTTTTTTTAGTATTAAGTAAAATAGTAAAGCAAATAACTGTAGCTTAATTAAATTTGTTAAATAAATCAAGATTAAAAGCAAACTACTCTTATCAATAAATTTAAAGCAAATTCATGTTTAAATAGCTCACTGGAGAATGAAGCACAAAAGAGAAAGCATAATTCACTAGATTTTGTAATTACTGAAAATGAGAAGTTGATTTGCATTTACAATCTATATTAGTAATTAACTAAATTGCATAGTTGATTTACCAGAAAGAAAAATTCTTAATTGCTTGGAATTTGAAATTTTTCTGTATCTACGTAACCTAGATTCAAATTCCTAGATTCAAATTCCAAATCACGAGCAGAGCAGAGATTCACAATATGATATTGATAAATATGCTATCATTTTTACAACATTATTTTTAATAACTATACTTATTCTTTAAATAGACGTTTTTCATTTAATTTTCAAAATTGGAATGTTTTTCCTTTTTTTTTAAATATAATATAGGCAATATTAAGCAAGAACAGTAACTTCACAGAAACATTCAGACTATGAATAAGTCATGTAAAGATCAATAAGAAAGTCAAAATAAGTAAGTGTAAGTTGTATTTGGGGATCAATGAATATAAAGATGAAACATGGCAAAAATTACATTTTAAAACGTTTACTTTTTACAATTTATTTTAGTAAAAAGTATTAATTACCGTTTTCTGCTAAATACTCTTTATGAAATATCATTTTTGTAAGATAAGTTAATTTTATTTAATTACTAATAAAACTTGTTTAATAATGATATTTTAAGTTTTTGAAAATTTCACAGCAAACTATTTAAGCAGATAAAGAAAATTATTCTAACAATTGGACTACTAAAATTTTATCGCCAATTTCAATCCTTTTGTTTTTATTATTCATTTAAAAGCTCATTATGGAAAATAAATAGTAAGTGTTATTTTTTATTTATTTTAAGTAATAAACTTTATTAAACAAAGCTCTAAATATGTACAGAAAATATATACAAATTAGTTCTGATTAACTTTATCCATTATCATAAATTTACTGATTTTGTCCCCAAAACATCACAATGCGAGTCTATAAGTCTCTCATTGTTATAAAGTTAATATAATTTTCCTTATTAAATCTAGAGTTATACCATACAAATCAGACTCCTAGTTTAAGCATGGAACCTTTATTCTCTCTTGACAAATCCTTTGTTTTACCACTTTACATACTTTTACTATCTTATTCTCTATTTGTGTGTTTATTTTTACTCCCACACTTCACAAGTGGTTATAGCAGTCTTTCCCTATACTATTTGCATAAACTTCTTTGGACATAATCTCAAACACCTACTAAAATAGTTGACCTAATCATTGTGAAGTTTCTTCAACCAATTAAATTTTTATTATCGAATATTAAAGAACAACAGATTGTCCATATAGTTTTTAATGTATATATTATTACCATTGCATTATGTGGTTTGAATTTTATTACATTTTTTTCAGTAACATTTTAAGACTTATTATTGGGATGTGGAAAACTCTGTATCTTAGCCTCCCAAAAGCACTGCATTTTTTGAATAAGTGTTTAAATGTTTTACATTTATTTTTACAAAATGAACAAGTATTCTCTAAGTTCATTCCCAATCTTTTATTATTGTATGTTGTAGTCAATAAAACTCCATTGATCAACTTGAATATGAATTTCATATATACTTGTGGTGTATAAATTGAGTAGAATTTACCTAAGACTCCTTTCATTGAGCAATTTATCTATGAATTTTCAGGAGGTTTTACTCCCCTTCTTATAATGTCTTCCAAGTTTTGCACATCTAGCTCATCTTGTATGTCCTTATATACAATAAACATATCTGCCAAATGAAGATCATTTCTCTGCCCCTATTTCATTATATATTTTATATCACCAGTTGGTGGACTGAAGCATTGATCCTTCTTAGCATTCGAATATGTTCTTGCAATAATAAAATTTACATATACTTTTGGATCAACTAAGTTAAGCCCTCCCTCATTAATGGTCAACTGTAATATTGACATTCACAGTAATCTATATTTTTTATCCTAGATGAATTTTTTAGCCATCTGTTTTATACTATGAATTGTTTTGTTATATAGTTTTATCCATGGACCATAATAACTAATGACCCATGTTACAATTGCATTGAATAATTGAGTCCTCATCATTTCATAGAGCTTGAACAATGTGAAGTATTAATCCTCTTTTCATTTTTTTTGTAATTAACTGATTTTAAGTGGCCATTCATACGTGTCTTTGACATATATAATGGCAATCCAAGAAATGACTTCAGCTGAGCTATAAATTCAGATGGTATCATTTTACCCTTTGCCAATTGCCATGTTGCTGATTTGTTAGATTGAACTACTGAACCTGTTATATCATCAATAAAAGTTGTGACTCCTATTGTGACACCCAAATGCAATAGATAGATCCCATTGACCAATATCTCTATTTCTTTAATTATGGGGTCTATATAAATTGCAAATAAGAGTGTTGCCATTTGAGAACATTGGGGAATACCTTTCTCTGGGATGAAGTATTCATATCTGCACATATAATTTTTATAGAAGATACTATTATTTCTTATCTAATTCACTATAGCATTTTCTAGGTATTTGTCTTCTTTAATCAGATTGTTCAGGGTTTTTATGAGATATGACTAATTAACTAAGTCAAATGCTGATTTAAAATCAATTTGTATTGCAAAGTACTGCATTAGCTTAAGTTCCTTTCCATACTTTATTGCTTCTTGTATTTCTAAAGCCCCATTTATGGTTCTTTTATTCTTGACAATGTGATATTTTATCTCTAATCAAGTTGTTCAATTTTTTAGTAGTATTCAAGCTAATATTTTTGACTTAATATCCTCTATAGATATGTTTTTTAGGTCTTCAAAAGTTGGGGTTTGTTTTGATTTGTCTTTTTTTATGCTAAAAATTATTCTGTTGTTTATGTAAGGTCATTCAATTCTTTCATTACACATCTGATTAAAAAAATTTGACATTGCACCTGCCAATGCATAATTGATCTGTTTGTAAACTCAGGCTGGTATAGAGTCATTTGCTGTTGTCATCTACAACTTCAACCTATTAATTTCTTTCATTATTTCTTGAACCGATATATATATTTTTGTATTTTCTATGGCCACTCTCTCATATTTTTTAATACCTACTACTCAACAGCCAAACTTCATTTTTAACTTTTCGACCATGTATTCATCAACCTCATTTCCAGATGCCACAGTATTCTCTTCTGTCTCTACATAAGCTATGTGATGCATACATTTTGCTATAATTAATCACTGATTTTGATATGTGATTCATTCCAGGAATTGACTTCTGTAGTTTTAATGCATAAGTTTCTTAATGGATCAGATTGTATATATTATTGTATTCAACTTGCAGTTTATTGATCAGTTCATGATTAGGACTTAAGCCAGAAATATGTTATGAATCTCATGGATCCTATTTTTTATTTGGTATTGAGATAATTTACTATCCTCACTTTTATAGCATAAGTCTGTTCTGGTATGTATTTCTTTATATGATACCACACAATGCATGGAGGAAGTTTTGTAAATCTTGTTTAATAGTTTGTAATGATTATAATGTTTGATAATTGATCAACTGAAAATTTGATTTGGCTCCTAATATTCTCTTTTACTGTGTATGAATTTATTTTTTTGTTTCTTACATAATTATTAATTTTCAGTTGTACTCTTAGATGACCAGAGAATGCAGTAAGTGATGTGTCAATAATAGAATCATTAACTTTACTTACCAACACAAAGAATGAATCTACTAGTGCAGAGTACCTACTGCTGAAAAATGTGTATCATTTCAATATTTTATTTGTAGCAGATATACTGACACATCCCTCAACTTGTGCTGTAAGGATTTAAAAATGTTTTGGTAAGAACAATTAAAATCACCACCCATTATCACAATACCTGGCTTTTGCATCAATTTGTTCTGTACACTATGAATCATCTTGGAGATGTCATTGCCCCATGCTATAGAATAAACCACAATCAAATAATGTAGCTCGTTAAAAATGAGGAATGGCAGAACTATGCAATTTGTTTGTAAATCTATTATTTGCATTTTTCTTATTCAGGAATGCATATTTATTAACACTGCTCCCCCGGGAGAAGATCTAATGTTGGATTTGAACCGAAATATATTATTTTTTGATAGTTTTTCTATAATCCATAGAGAGGTATTATCACTTATCTTAGTTTCTGATAAAATTATTTTATATTTCTGAGTTGCTATATAATCCAATATTTTTTCTGCTTTACCTTGACCATTCATTCATCTTATAATAATTGATAATATATTAAGTGACCGTTCATAATTTAACATAATTGGAATTTCTTTATTTCTTTTTAAATTATCAATTGCATCATCTTTTTCTTTTTCGTTTAAATTATTATTTAATTTTGATCGATTAAGATCACTAAAGATTTGTGATCTTTTACATTTAACATTTGTGCTATCATTGTTGGTCTCGTAATTATCTCCTGCATTTTTATTATCAATTACTTTATTATTATCTTTTCGTTCATTGGTAGATATTTTTATTTGCCTTGAAAGATCAATATCTTCTACCAATGCATCTGTATTTGTATCTGACATTGTCTCATTGGTAGTGCCATTAGGATTATCTAGTGCTGATTCTAGTTCAACTGACATTGGTTCAGAAATAGCTAAGTTCTGCTTGTTATTTTGCTCAATACCTGTTTCATATTCATACAACTTATCATCTCTCTTTTTGTTACTATATTTGCCTATCACTTAATATTTCTAGTATTACATAAGTGATTCATTCTATTAAATTTATTGCACTTAATGTAATTTCCAGACTCACATACTGCTGCTATGTGACTGACTGTTGTATCTAAAGCATAGAGGATATCTACCTCTTAATATTATAGAAATCAGCATTTGATCTTTTATTATCTTATGTGGTAATTGTTCTTTCATATTTTCTTATTTAGTTTCAGTACAACCTTCCATGCTTTTGTAGGATTTTGAAAGCTATACTTCGCATCATGTCTTTTTCTATATCTATCACCTCAGCATAATTATCTATTTGAGCTTTGAAATACTCTACATTAAATCTGAGTAGTGTGTGCAATATTCTTCCATATATCAATGGGTTTGGCTCCTTTGACACATAGTAGATTTTTCATACTTGCATTTCTTTTAGTAAATTTTCAGCTCGTACTTTTTGATCATTTCTAAAGTATTCGATAGACACATATCCTTTAATAGAGAAAAATGCTCTATATTTAATTGTGTCTATTAAGCCTTTAGCATCAAGTATCTTCAAATACTCATTTAGATCTGGTTTGTCCGAAATGTTTCACCGGTATTGTCCTTCATTTAAATAATTAAACTTAAAATGGACACAATTCAGTGTCATACAATTGATAAATATTTTCTTCCAATATGTATTGAGTTTCACAAATGCTTTTGAAGTAAGCTAATTGTACTTCAAGTTTCTGTATAATTATCATTAAACTCTACAAATAGTGTTTTTTTAACTATTATTAATTATGTCTTGTTTACTTCTAATTTATTATCCTTAACTTTTAATTTTATACTTTCTGAAGTGTGTTTATTGATTTGTGCTAGGATCACCAACCATCCAGTGAATTATAACTGTTATAGCTATCTGTTATTTTTTTACAATTGATTGATATTTTTCAATCAGCATTCTCACTATCAATGTTATTATTTAGGCTTTAATCATGTAGCATTTTTGTGTTTTTTTAATACTGAAAGATTGCTTTTATCATTTTTTGATTGTGATGACTGTGGGTTTATTATCATACTACCATATATGCTGTCTAGATAAATTCTATCTACTAATTTGTTTAATTCAGGATTACTATTAGGTTTTCTCAGATTACATTCTTTTTTACAAGCCTTGTCGGCCATTTTACCATTTCTTTTCTTAATTTGATCCAGTTGATTAATTTCAAACTTATTGTAAGTATCATTAATTTTAGTACTTACTTTGACTTGTAATGTCTTCCTACTTTTTCTTTCCATTTTGAATTTTGATTTTAAAGAACAACTTTAGGATATTTAGCAGAGGAGGCAGCTGCATCACCTGTTGTGTCATGGCTCAGAAAGAGAATGATATGGTGGTATATGTTTATCATAGTGGTGCTTTTGAGAAATAATAATTTATGGATGAAATTGGTTTTACAAAATTAATAAACAAAAAATTTACAAAATAATTTAAATGGTTAAAAACTATTCATTTAAGGGACTTCTATTTGAAATATTAGGGTCTGTAGATATCTTCAAAAATTTTAACATTTATTGTTATTTCATTGTCAAAATTTTTTTCTTCCTCACATACCTTCCAAAATAGTCCATGTGTAGAGTTATTTATAAAATGGTAATGTTTTATAGGTGTATAATTACTTTTTTAATATATATATATTATAACCAAAATGTCCGTTAATTAAAAACAAAATTGTAATTATAATAAAAATAATAAATTTAACGGTAATAAACAATTATAAACACTCCTTAAATCCACAGAAGTACTTTTGGTTAATTTTTTAAACCTGCCTCAACTTCCATGAAATAAAATAAAAAAACAGAGCATGTGTGTTTAATAACAAAATGTCAATATATTGATAAAGTTAAAGTACAAATGGAGTAACTTGGTTTTTTTTTTTGATTGAAGAATATAATATGGATGGTCAAAGAATAAAATTTATTAACAATATTTTAAAAAGTTATAAAAATAAAGCTTTAAGTAATAATGCATATAAACTTCTTCTTCTTCTTCTTTTTTCTTTTCAAATGTATTATCAAGTTTTTTATAAAGTCAAAAACTACGGAGAGACTTTCTTTTCAAAAATTTTTTATTGATATACAATATATAACTTCACAAATAAATAAAAATAGCCAACGTTTCGTCCATTTTTTCAAGATAATAATATGGACTTTATCAAGGTTCTATAAAACAGAGAAAAGAAATATATAATAAATAAGAAAACAAGAAAATAAAATAAGACAAATAAAATCAAATAAAAACAAAAATAATAACAAAATAAAATACCTATAAACCAAAAAACTGGAAAAATTGTATACTACAACATCTCCTTATAAAGTGAGAAATTTTTTATATATCAAAAAGAAAAAGAAAATATCCATACAAAAACAGTCAATTTTTTTTTTTTTTTTATACAAATATATAAGTTATTTTAACATTTTATTTAAGCAAGGATTTAAATGTTCTATATAGATACTCTCTTTGTTAAATCTTTCAAAGTAATTACCAATACATTCCAAAGGTCGAATTTCATAGTCCTTATGTCCTGTTTCCAATTTATGACAAAAGATAGCAGATTTCTTATCAATTAAATGCTGATATAGTCTGGTTTTTAATTTATTCTTGCTTGTTCCAATATAGAATACATTGTTTTTGCAATTAAAATTTATTAAATAACTGAATTCATACTCAAGCATATTAAATTTTTATGATTAATCAAAGATCTTAAAGTTCTCTCTTTTTGATCTTAACAGATTTTTTATAATATTATTTAAAATTAAATAATTGTTAAATAAAATTAATAAAAAATTGATAAATATAAATTATACAAAAAGAAGAGATTAAGATCTTTGATTAATCATAAAGAATTTAATATGTTGGTATGAATTAGTGTATTTAATTAAATGTTTGAATTGAAAAACAATGTATTTATATTGGAACAAGAAAATAAATTAAAAAAGACTATATCAGATTTAATTGATAAGAAATCTGTATCTTTGTCATAAATTGGAAAAGGACATAAGGACATGAAATTGATTGAATGTATTGGTAATTACTTTGAAAGATTTAACAAAGAGAGTATCTATATAGAACATTTAAATTTGTTAAATAAAATGTTAAAATAACTATATATTTGTGTAAAAAAAATTGATTTTTTGTATGGATATTTTTTTTTTCTTTTGATATATAAAAATTTCTCACTTTATAAGGAGATGTTGTAGTATACAATTTTTCCAGTTTTTTGGTTTATAGGTATTTTATTTAGTTATTATTTTTGTTTTTATTTGATTTTATTTGTCTTACTTTATTTTCTTGTTTTCTTATTTATTATATATTTCTTTTCTCTGTTTTATAGAACCTTGATAAAGTCCATATTATTATCTTGAAAAAATGGACGAAACGTTGGCTATTTTTATTTATTTGTGAAGTTATATATTGTATATCAATAAAAAATTTTTGAAAAGAAAGTCTCTCCGTAGTTTTTGACTTTATAATAATGCATACTATATAATATATCCTACTTGTGCAGTATGTCCTTCTATTTTTGCAAATATAAAATTACATAAAAAAGGTAACCCTTTGTGAATTATGATAGATTTTAGTGGTTCATTCATTTATCAGACTTCAAAATATATATTTCTTTTAACACCTCTTCTATATATATCAATGCAATCAAATTTTCTTAACATTATTTATTTTCCTTACAGTTTCGACTGTCCAGCAGTCTGCATCAGAGCTACAAGATTTGAATAATATATATATATATATATATATATATATTATTCAAATCTTGTAGCTCTATATATATATATATCATATTATCAACCATTATCAATCCACTGCAGGATGAAGGTCTCTCCAAGTTTAATCCATTTCTCCGATCTTTAGCTTCTCTTCTCCACATCACCCCTACACATTTTCTTATTTCATCCATCCATCTTACATGTGGTCTCCTTCTGGGTCTTTTACAATCTCTTGGAATCCAGTTTAAAATTTCAATTGTCCATCTATTATCATCTCTTCTAGCAATATGTCCAGCCCAACTCCACTTCAATCTTTTAATTTTTTCAATGAGGTCAGTAACACCTGTTTGTTGTCTTATCCATACATTGCGTTTCAATCTCTTCTGTTACTCCCAACATACATCTCTCCATACTTCTTTGAGTGGTCTGAAGTCTCTGTATTGATCTTCTATTAAGTGTCCAAGTCTCAGATCCATAAGTAAGAACTGGTAAAACACATTTGTTAAAAACCTTTCTTTTCAAACACATAGGCATATTTCCTTTTAATATCAAGTTATTTCTACCAAAAGCACTCCAATCAAGTTTAATTCTATGATTAATTTCCTCTATTATGTTTCCATCTGTATTAATAATCTGACCAAGGTATTTGTAACTCTTAACTTCTTCTAATTCATCATAATCAATCTTTATTTTCATATTTTGAGCAAATCGATTAAACATTACTTTAGTCTTTTTAACATTTATCTTTAGTCCTACTTTCCTACTTTCATCTGATAACTCCTGCAACATTTCCTGCAGCTCGGAAGCATTATTTGCAAAAACAACTACATCATCTGCGAAATCTAAATGACTTAAATAATATATGTTTATATGAAGATATGCAAAGAAAGTGAAAGAGAAGATAAAAGAATATACTTCAAAATATATTGGTAAGCTTTTACAAGACTTTTTAGGATTTGGGAAAAATACTATTGCATCATCTTTTGACTTTGTAAATAGTATTAAAAACTTGGTGATTGATGAGAATGATGTTATTGCTTCATTGGATGTAACAGAAATATATGGTTCTATTGACAGAATAAATTCCATACAAATAATTGAACATACATTAAGAAGTATTTGTAAATATATAATAAAGTTTATTGTTGATTCTTTAAAAAAAAAATTAATGATAAAATTGTTGCATCTTTTGAAGGTTAATATTATAAAATATCTAAACATTGTCCTATGGGTCTGCCTGTAGTTGCACAAGTTTGCAATTTTGTGTTATCTACATATGAGAGTGATATTTTAAATATGTGGACTTTGGAGATATTAAAATTTACAAAAGATATGTGGATGATGTTTTTATTTGTGGAAATACTACTACTATAAATTTACTTGTAGAGAAATTAAATAAGTTGAATGGCTTGAAATGGACTATTGAAAAGGAACAGGACAAAAATATTAAATATTTGGACTTAATTATTACAAAAGATAACAGTATATTAAAATATAAATTAATAATCAAGCCACTGCAAAAAAATGATATATAAATTGTAAAGCAAAAGTACCAATTATGCATAAGATGGCAAGTTTTAGATCTTTTTTGTTCAGTAATAAAAAATTATGTCATTACCAAGTGATAAATGTCAATTTAAAAAAAGTTATAATGGTTTAAAGGAAATGAAAATTAATAGTAAACAATGGATATCAATTCCATTTATTTCAAATCCACAAGTAAAAATTTTTATGGATATATATAAGAATATGTTTAATGCTTCATTCTATGTTCCAAAAAATATTAATAAATTAGTCAATAATTTTGAGAATGTCATACCTATCAAGCATAAAAGTAATGTCATATATCAAATTTTTTTATGATTGTATGCTATCATATTGAAAAGAGATTGAGGGAGCATGAATTGTTATATAAGCATGTAAAAAGTAAAAATAATGGTGATTTAATCTCTCCTTCAGTTTTTTTTTGATCATGAAAAAACATGTAAATATAAATTTCAATTTGATTTTGAAAATGTGAAAATTCTTCATGAGGAGAGGAACCATAATAAAAGAAAAATTAAGGAGGCAATTTTTATAAATAGGAATAAAATGCATTTAATAAATAGACAAGCTGCTAACATTAAAATATGAGATTGCTTCCACTTTGTTTTTGTTTTTTTAATTTAATGGCAATTAAGGCAGGTTTAAGAAATTAACTGAAAATACTTCTGCAGATTTAAGGATGGTTTATAATAGTTTATTATCATTAAATTTATTATTTTTATTATAATATATATATATAATTTTTTAGAAATGTAGAACTATTTGTAGAAAATTAACTTTTTTTCTGCACATGAAACACAACATTCATTTATTCTTATACAGTTATGTTTGAAGATTTAATCATACTTTGTAACTGGAGCATGTTACATATATATTTATTTAAAATCTATTAAGATATTAATATAATAATAATAGTAATGAAAAACTATTCAGGAAAGTTTAAACTTTTTTAAAATAAAAATACTATCTAAGCTTTAAAAAATAGTCATATATCACATGACTCCACTTTTTTTTAAGCTGACAGGATATAAATGAAAAGCTTTGCTAATTCCTCAACAAGCTTTGAGATAAATGCCTAGCAAGAGAAAGCATTTAAAATATCTCCATGTGAACCCCCCCCCCATCACCTCATTAACTATTTCATGCTTTTGGTCAAAGGATGGGGAGTGGTTATCAGATGGAAATATTTTTAAATGCTTTCTTTTGGTGGGTATTTATCTCAAAGCTTGCTGAGCAATTAGCAAAGCTCTTTGTTTATATCATGCAGGCTTAAAAAAGTGGAGACATGCAATATATGACTCTATTTTTTTATTTTTTATTGACTATTTATAGTCATTGCTTTTAGTCTTAAGCAATATTATATTGCTAAGACTTCTAATATAAGGTTTGGCTGAAGATCTCTCAGCCCAACATAGCTATTTGAGTTAGAGAGCTGGGTTTGAAGACATTCAGTTGTCTGAAAACTCCAGCATTGTTAGCCGAGAGGTCATCGCAACTGCATTGCAAGCAAGTAGTTGGTTGCAGATGGTTGTGGGTTCACATCCTGACTGATGCTATGACATATAAAAAAAAAAGAAAAAAGAACAATCAACTCTTAAATAAATTCTGGATTTGGGTTGGTGTTTTTAATTCTAGTATCTGAAGCTATCCTAGTACCTCTTTGAGGAGTGTGAAAAGCATAAAATCATTGGTCAGGGGATGAGAAGTGGTTTTCAGATTGAGATATTTTTAAAATGTTTTTTCTTGCTAGGCATTTATCTCAAAGCTTGTTGAGCAATTAGTGAAGCTCTTTGTTTATATCCTGCAAGCTTAAAAAAAGTGGAGTCATGTGATATATGACTGTTTTTTTATTTTTTGTTGACTATTTATAGTCTTTGCTTTTAGCCTTAAGTAATGTTTATTGTTAAGACTTCTAATACATGGTTTGGCTGAAGATCTGTCAGCCCCTTATAGCTATTTGAGTTAGATAGCTGAGTTTAAAGACATTTACATGTCTGAAAACTAGATTTTCTACTCAATAGTCATCTGTTATATAAATGCTGGCTTTGGGTTGGTGTTTTTAGATCTAGTATCTGAAGCTACCCTAGCGCCTCTCTGAGGAGTGCCAAAAGCATGAAACCATTGATAGGGGATGGAGGGTGGTTTTCTGATAGGGTTATTTTAAATGTTTTCTCTTGTTACACATTTATCTCAAAGCTTGTTGAGCAATTAGTAAAGCTCTTTGATTATATTCTGCCAGCTTAAAAGAGTGAAGTCATGTGATATATGACTATTTTTAATTTGTATTTATTATTTATAGTCTTTGCTTTTAGCCTTAAGCGATGTTTTATTGTTAAGCCTTCTAATATATTGTTTAGCTGAAGATCCCTCAACTCCATATTGCTATTTGAATTAGATAGCTGGGTTTGAAGACATTTAGGTATCTGAAAATATCAGATTTTCTACCCAATAATCAACTCATATAAATGCTCGCTTTGGGTTGGTGTCTGAGGAGTGACAAAAGCATGAAACCATTGGTCAGGGAATGAGGGGTGATTTTCAGATGGAGATATTTTAAATACTTTCTCTTGCTAAGCATTTATCTCAAAGCTTGTTGAGCAATTAGCAAAGCTCTTTGTTAATATCTAAGCATTGTTTTCAACTATGTTGGTTACAGTCATATAATAAAATATGTAAATATATATTGTACGGGTCAAAACATGTTCATCCATCTAACATGAGCTGGAGCTCACAAAATGTACTTCAAACCCAGTCAAACCCAAGATTTAGGTCAGGGACCAGCCTGAATTCGAACCCACTCTCTAAACCCCAGATCAAACACCTAATGGATAACATAATAGTGATGGCACATGAGAATTAATTTTAAATATGGCCGACTAGGAGAGCGGAGAAGACAATGAGACTTCTATTAACGATGACTACATTAAAATAATAGATAAGCATGGCTGTAATATGTGGAAATGGAGGAAAAAGAATTCGAACTACTCAAATAAGTTAGACAATAAAATATATTTTAATATACTGAAAAATTAGTTATATACATTTATAAATTAAGTACATTAGTGTGTGCGTGAATGAGCAAGCGATTACATAGTGTCATTCATGCTATTAGTTCACATATGCTCTTTATTAGCTAAATAATATATTACAAATAAACACACATCTTTGGTGGGTCCAATATTAAGATGCCAATCAGTATTAGAAAGAAGTTACATAAAATTGCTATTAACGCTTTGATTTACGGTTTAGAAACGTGGTGACTAACATATATTAGGGGAGCGTTCTGAGATACATTACAGATATAAATACAAACTCTTTTCCTGCCATTATGGTCGTGAAAATACATAAAATAAATTTTAAAACATTTGATTATATTTAAACCTATGACAAAATATTTAATGACAAATTATTTTAACAATAGTAAGACGAACGCTTTATTTTCCCCAATGCATATAGATACTCTTAAATATAGATATATAAATTACGACAGTGAGATTGTATATGATTGAAATAAACTTAATTAATAAAACTAGAAGTAGTTGGCATATATATATATTACGCAGAGCGTAATTTTAATATTAGAGCCTTAAAACTGGGTCATGAAGCAAAAGAAATAATAATACGAAGAAGTTTGTGGTGCTGACATAATAGCTTAAAATAACTAAAATAACTAAGAGGAAAAGATCATGCTTCTGGATGAAAAACGAAATCTCACACGTCCTTCTTGGGTAGTGCTTAGAGAAAAGTAGATAGGCATGGCATGGCCCAGACTTTTGCGGGTATAACCAACGCGAGAGGCCCTTTTATCTACGAAGTGAATATGCATAGCATGTGCCAAACTTACGGGATCACTGCCAGAGGCATTTTATACGGAATAAATGTGGTTCCAGATAGATCAACTATCTATGGAACGAGAAGAAATCTATGGGTTCGATCTTGTCGTAACCCCCAGATTAAGAAGCACAGATATATAATCACGAAGATAGGCTATATGACAGAAACGCAGTACGAATGAATGTCTCTAACAACACGATATAAGTTTTACTGCCTTAAAAATAAATTAACCTTGTTTGAATACTATAATAAGCCATGCAATTATAATATATATATATATATATAGAATATTTCATTTAATAAAATATATGTTAAGATTTTATATAGTTAAAGAAACATTAAGATTTCTCCCCATCCCTTTTTCTGCTATTTAAAATAAAACAATCCCATCTTCGTTGATTTTACAATAACTGAAATATTTAAATACAAGATTTGAAATTTTAAGAGTATGAAAAATGAAGTAAGATTAGCAGTTATAGAAAATAATTAATGGGTCACTCTTTCTGAATTTAATAAATAATTATAAAATAAATGTTTCAGGGCGTTAATTAGCTTGAGTTCTGGATTTTCACTGGGTAGAAAATACAGAGTTAAACAAATATATATATTTTATATTAAAACATAAATAAATGTTGACACGTAAAACAATCTGGCGAGTGTGTTAATTTACAATGCATTATATATATATTTTAAAGGGACATTAATAAATTTGATTCATGAAGGCTTACTTAAAAAGAAGAAAGGAGTTTTAGAAAATTCAATTCGTCAGATTGTTTTAGATTGACATATTAATAGGCAAGCAGATATATAAATCAAATAATAAATATATATAAATAAATGACCGCACCAAAATTAAAAAGAAGTTAAAGCATATGAGATAGGATTAGATATAAAGAAATCATTTGAGAGCAAAATTACATTCACAGATATATATATAAAAGGCAAAGTTAAAGAATACATGAGAAGAGATCTTGATAGATTATTTAGACTAAATTGACTATTAGGTGGCGGCTTGGAAATTTACCTTGCAATTTTAAGAATCCATTTTAAAGTATGGCACGTGCACGGCGAATTGAGGATCTAAATCAATTCTTCTTAATGACAGCAAGTTTCTATTAGCATTATTAAAGTTCTCCATCGGGCCTTTACTTCACTTGAAGGTAGTGGAATATTATGGCAGTGGAAAACGACCCACAAGGGTCAGGAAATTATGGATTTACTACTACATCATTTTAAGTTTCACCGCGATGTTAACAATCATTTCACTGGAGTAGCTAATCTCTTTCAATAGTAGTTAATCTCTTTATGATTCAAAATTCGGTCATTTTATACTTTTTCTTTTATCAATTGTTTTTGAAGATGCAATTGTAAGATAACGTCCAAAAATAAATTCAAATCTATTTCCAGATGTAGAGTATTAATGATGGTTGGCTGACACAAGTCTTAATTGACATTTCAAAAATTCTCACACCTTTAACTCAATTAAAACCAACGAAACTTCGTTATTGGGATGCCTATCTTCTTTTTTTTTCAACAATTATCCCAGATCATAGCATTCTTACCTGTACAAACTTTGCCATTATAAAGAAATATAAAAGATGTAATCTAGAGCCAAAATATTTGGACTTTCTTCTAAAGCTAAATCTCAATGCCCTTCCAACAAGCCACTTTCTTGTGATGTATAGAGGTTTTTCATCTTTGGATCCTGTTTGCTCACTCTGCCATAGGGAGGATGATACCATATTTCACATTTTCAACAATTGTTCCTCTCTTCAGGGCTGTAGAATATTGATTAATAAAATTTATACACCAAAACATCCAATTATCAACACACTCATAAAAGGTTTTGCTTATGGGGATTTTGCAATTATAAGAAGTGCAACTTTCATCACTTTCTGTCTATGGTTTGTCAGATGCTTCATAATCTTCAAGTCTGTTATACCTGATCCAACATTAATTTTTTTTACAAAAATTAAAAGATATCAAAGAAAGAGATTTGAAGTTAGCTCCTCACCTAATAGCAAATTCCACATGGAATCTTATTAATATTGGACATTAAGTAATTTAATGGTTTATAAATGTATTGCCAAATTTAATGTTATTTTATAATTTTTTCTTTATTGTAAACATAGTTAAATAAACCTGTTTTTGATACTAAAAAAAAAAAAAATCTATTTCCAGATTAGAAATAGATTTGACAACATGTTTTTAACACAAGTAAATCTTTAATCTACTTAATCCCATTTATTTTAAGTAAAACTTTAATAAAAAAAATACCTTCCCTAGATTAAAACAATATAGTGTTTCCAACCCCTAATTATTTTTAGACAATTAATAACACTTGCATCTTCCATATTGGATTTTATAAAAAATATATAGTTTAATAGAAAAACAAGCAATTTAAAAGAAAAAGCTAAAAATGACATATAATAAATATTTAAAAACATCAATATTTTGTTAGTAAGTTTTGCTCCTATGTATATATTTGAGCCGCATTTATAATACTTTAATAAAAAGAACTAATAATTAATAAAAAGAATTAATAATAATTTTAAAACATGTTATTGAAACATTAAATTTTATAATTTAGGCGCGTATCTCAAATATATACATGAAATATATATACAACAAAAAGGAGCGGAATGGGATATAGGGGTTTGAATACGGGTTAGTAGGTAGAAACATGAAGCACAATCTTAAGCTAAGATTTACTGCTTCAATATTAAAACTAAACATGTCATTTAAGTGATAATGCAATGCACGACGAATCTTTTTTATTTATTGCTTGATATTATTTTTTATAAACCATGTCTCTTCATGCTTTGTTTTTTTTTTATCATTATATTCAGTATAAACAACATTAATATTAATGGGGTCAAATTTATGTTCAGACTTAATTTCATTTCCAAAAATATAGATTTAACATTAGACTCTGTTTGAGCATGTTTACATATATATGTATTTTCTGCTGCTAATCTTGTAGCACAATTGAGACAAGATTTTCCGTAACAAATTGCACTTAATTTGATAAACTATTTGTTGAGATTGATTTGGAGATCATTTAGCCTTAATATTGGGTTAAATTTGATTCAGATTAGTAGGTGTTCTAAAACTGATATAATCGTTTGAATAAATTTTCATCCTTTTACATATATTATGTATATAAGGAAGACTAATTCATGCATTATTATTAAAGTTTTTAGTATTCAAAGATGAATAAAAAAATTTAAGGCTTTTGTTTAATAAATTATAATTATAACCTGATTTAATTAAATCTTTTATATAAATTTCAATGTAGCTTCTATCTGCTTCAAACTTGCATAATTTAAAGTTTCTATATAATAAGAAATTTAAATCCAGCTAATTTCTGAGAAATAGTACTGAATAAAAGAATGAGGGTCAACTACACCATTAAAATTGATAGGCTTTATAATCGTTTTCTAACTAATTTGTGAATTTGTACGTTGAATATACAGATCTAAAACCTTTATATCATCAAATTTATCTTCACTTCCATTATGCAAATCCAATAACGTAAAAGTGATAATTAATCTTTTATATCAATAATTGTTTTTTCTTCAGCATATATAAAAATATTATCTACATAACGTATATATAAAGATGATGTTGTTTTTCGAATAATTTCTAATTCAAATTTATTTTAAATTATACTACAGTAAGTGATTTAATCTACTAACTGAACTATTACATGAGGATGGATGCTTCAAGAGTGGGAAATGAAATGCAGACAAGGAAAGATGTACAATTGGTGAATAATATAACTGAGCAAGAAATTTGGTTTAATTTTTTGTTGTTGTTTGTTGTAAAATTACATTTTTTATTAGTTGTCTTCTATTTATTGTAGAGTAGTTTGTTTTTAGATGTTGTAGTACTTGATCAATAAAATATTGAGAGATGTGTTGTGGTTTGAAGTTACTCTGATGTAACAAATATATTACATCTATGATTTAGTCTTGATGAATTCAACAGTCATGTTATAAGTGAAAGTAAAAGTTCAATTTTGATAAGTTTAAAACAAATTATGTATAAATTAAAATTTGTTCATCTAGAGAGAGAAAGAGTATATGAATAAAAATTTAATTGAATTGTATATAATAAAATTTAGTCTAGACAGTTGATATGACCCATAGAGGAAATACTGAATTTAATGTGTTATTAACAGAGAAAACTGTAATTTAAAAAAATGTAATAGAAATACTCAATGCTACTTTTATGTAATTCTATGGTTGTGCTATGTATTATGATTGAATTTTTGTAATTGATATGTATATTTTGAAATCCGTTTTGGGTGTGAATAAACGTCTAATTTTGAAAGTAAAATAATTACACTTTAAGGTAGTTTACACAGAGGGTAAACTTTTCATACAGGGATGTTTAGTGGTTTAAGGTAGTTCTGTAAGCCATCCATGTTCCATTGCATAAAATTCACCATTAAAAAGAGTTGTAATATTACTATTCATCCATTTAATAATAATAATAATAATGGGAACCTCTTCAGGCAAGTTTAATTTTTTTTATTAAAAATAATATACAATAAAATATATAAATTTAAATTAAATATGCAAATTTACGTGATAATGCAATGCTTTTTTATATTTTCTTTTTCGATCATTACATTCAGTACAAACAAGTTTATTTATATATTTTACTGTAGTGCTGTGATTGTAACGAACTTGGTCAAAAGCAATGCTTACATCTTATTTTTATTAAAAAAAAATCTAAATTTTCTGCGTAGTTTTCCATTACTATTATTATTATATTCAAATTAAGGAAAAAAATATTTTATTAAAATATTAACTTATTTAAATTTGTGATTGTGATTAAAACAGTCTTGCAATCAATTCTTCTTAACAACTTAGACCCTATTAGATATGAGAATTTTTTTTATCTCAAATGTATAATTCAGACTTGGATTTTTAAACACAGGTAGTTAAAATTGTAGCAATTGTATAAAATTTAGTAGTATATGAGTTTCGTCTTGATTTATGCATTCTTTAATTTATTCTTATGTAGTTATGTTTGGAGTTTTTGCAGAGCATAAATTCAATATTTATTAAAACTTTCCAAATACATACAATTGTTGGTAATAGCACACATATTAATAAAATTACAATATTTTAAGTAATAATTGAAACACAGGCTTATTATATACCTGTGTCTATATATGTAATATATAGGGTATATGATCACAGACTTTCACATGACCCACCACTCTCCACTCTATCTCATAACACTGATACACTTGAACACATATATGTCTAAAAGATAAATAATCACCAATATACATATTTCATATTAAACCAGCAATCATCAGTTGATCTAGATTACCATCTCCACACATATATGCTATAAGTGCTCAGATATATATTAAGATAGCAAATCTTCATACATTAATGGACAGGCATTTTTTCTCTTCTAGGTGTTTCTGGCTTCATCAGTCATAATGCTAGCATGGGAATCAAGCCGGGTACCTTCAAATTCATGAATATTGATGTTAAAGTGATGCTATAATCACCAGTCAGAAGACATTTTATATACCTATCTATGAGAATTCTTCTGATTTCTCTTTTGTTTTCTTAAGGTCAAAGTTAATGAACTATTTAAAACATTATGAATTGGCTTATGAGGTTGAATGTCATTATCATGTGAACAGTTTCTTTACATTTTTTCTTGGTGTCTTTCCTACTCTGTTCAATATTTTTGCCTTATTCCAATTGAACATATGGCATGTTGGTACATACATAGTTTGCTATTTTAAAAATATGTGCCTTTTCTTTTCTAATCGATAGTTTATGCTGTTTTATTCACTTTCTATTAGAGAAAGTGATTTCACCAGAATATATTCATCCACATTCACATAGTATTTTGTAGATGCAGTTTATGTTCTCCAGAATTTCAAGTTTAAGTTTTGTAGAGATTAAAATTATGTGATAGGTATATGAAAAACTGTTCTGATGATACATTGTTTGCATATTTTTGTTTTTTATTTCTGATATGTATGGATGTACTACAGTATATATTATATGATTTTTCTTATGTTCTTTTTGTTATCTGTTTAAAATTTACTTAATGATGGATAACCATTCTTTGCAGGAGTTTGTTCTATACATATCTATTTTTCCAAATCATTGGTGTCTAAATAAAAGTTATTAAAAAAACACAAACTAATAATTAATAATAGAAAGAAGACTTGTTTAAAATAGCATATTCTCTATGTACCAATGAACATATGTTCAATTAGCAAAATACAAAAATATCGGGCAGAGAAGAAAAGTGTGACGAAGAAATCTGTTCATATGACAGTGACTTGTAATTCAATAAATCAATACAGTGTGATAATTAATAATGATTGAAAACTTCATTAATTTTATCCTTAAGAAAAAAATTAAGAAATTGGAAGGATTCTTGTCAATAAGTTCATGAATGTTTTATTCAATGTTGTCATTGACAGAATAATCTAGTTGGTTAAAGTGACATCTTAAACTCAATATTCATGAATCTAAATATCTCCATATTATTACTGTCAATGGTCAGGCCAGAAACAGCTGAAAAAGAGCAGAGAATAATAATACTACATGGCATATTGTGCATATATACTACTTGGGGATTATTTTTAAATATTTAAATAAAGTTTGGGTTTTTCTAAAAATATTTAACAATTAATATTAGATGATGGAAATAGGACAAAATATAATTATAACTATAATATCATCTTCATGAGCTTTCAAATAAAGACCAGAAACTTCTTTTGTTTCCAATTACTCAACAGAATTTTCATCTTTCTATCGTTGTCCAATTGTAACATTAATATTTTAATGATAGTTTAAAATATTATTTGGCATGATCAAAAACATTTTGCAAATCCATATAAAAACTCTCTACTTTATATGAATGTTATTAAGATTATATTTATAATATAGACCCACAAACACTATTTAATGTAAAAATCTGAATTAGTACTTTATTTTAGATAATAATTATATTTTTTTTTTACTATTTCATATTTATCATTTATCTTCTCCGATCTCTTGAAAACCATGATTCCAAAATTTACTATACATAATTAATTATTACTAGATAAGTTTTAAAACTACATACACATTTACACACAAGCAAAATATGTGAAAAATATATTTACTAGTAAAATTGTAAAGCAAAAAATATTGAATGTGGCATGAGAATGTATCTTACCGGAAAAAACATAGGTTTTATATTCTCTTTGTTTATTACTTCTTGAGAACTACTTGGATGCAGAAAAGGAATCGCAGCAAACTATAATTTTAAAATGTGAAAATAAATATATATATATATATTTCTTGTTTTAACAATACTCTTTTTTTAAAAATATACCTTTTAAAAAATGTAAGTAATAATTTTAAGATAACTTAGTTTTGTAGGAGAAAATATGATCGTTTTCGGTATAATAATCTTCTAATTAACCAGTCCAATATTTTGAACTATAACATCTTTCCAAAAACTTCTATCTCTTGCCCTATTCAAGACATTATCAAATTTAAGTCAGTTAATTGTTTTACTTCTCTATTGCTTTCTATTTTCCATTTCCCTTTTCAAATACTTGTCCAGTTTAATTCATTTTCTGAATAATAATCTCAAAAAATAAGCCATTTCAGTTTTTTTTAGCATTTTTATTTTGCTAAGTTTACCCTTACAATTTATCTTTTTTATCCTCTTCTAAATACATATACATAAAAGCTCAGATTTTTCTTCTCTATTTATTTTACTTGTTTTGTTTTGTCTCTATATTGCAAATAATTTTAGATTTAATTCCAATGCAATTCTCATTCATGTTTCTACATACTACTTTTCCCATTTGTATTTAATTTCCCAAATGTTTAAAAGAGCTAACCCGTCTCTACTTTTATTCAATGCTTTATTTTAATAATTATTTATATAATACAACCTATGATAATCCCATGTGACACCTCATTAATTTTATCATGATTCTCAATACTGTTGCCATAATAAACTTTTTTTATTTTTGGTGCTAATTTTCTTTTTATTAAAAAGTATTTAATATCTTGTCTAAATAAGTTTTAAATAAAATAGTCGATAAACAATCACACTATGTTATTAAGTTTCACACAAGACTATCGTTGTCAGATGTATTGGAATTTTAGCATATGCAACTATAGGCAATCATATTTAAATATTATATCCTTTCTAGTTTCACAACACATACTATGAAATACAAATTGTTTATGCTTATTATATGTTTTAATGTTGTGAGTTTGAATTGGTTGATGCTTATTAAAATTCACATGTAAAATAAAAAGATCAGAAAACCTATTCATTTAAAAAACTATATTGTTATTTTAGCATAGCTATAGGAATTCAAACCTTCAGCACACTTAGTAATCATAAGACTTATTGGAAAAATAATTATATAGTGATAAAATTAGATTGTTTTTTTTTAATTGAATAACTTTCATCAATTTTAAGTTAGACCATGAACTAAAATTTATTCAAATGAGTACACATACACACAATATATATATATTAAATGCTGTCTAACATTATACTAGTAACAATAAATAAAATAAACATTCACATAACATTACAATAATAACCAAAAAAAAACTAAACTTTACTTAAATTCTTCCATAATCATGGTTTGATCTATTAATCAATAGATCTTTTCAAGTGAAATCAACTAAACATATCACCTATGTATACTAAGCAAAATAGCCTTTCCATCATTCACTTCAAAACTGAACTTCCTTTAACATCAAAGAATGTGTTCATGAGATTGATGGCCTCAGATTCAAAATAATTTATATATCAAGGTTTCTTTTACTCTCCTTTTCAATTCACTTTTTTATAAAAGATATCCTCTGCATTGTCAAATAATTCATGAACTGAATACAGGTCATAAAATATTACTTGACAATATAGAGGTTATCTTTTATTAAAAAAAGGGAATTGAAAAGAAAAAAGAAACCTTTGATATATAAAATATTTTAAATCTGAGATCATCAATCTCATGAGGACATCCTTTGATGTTAATGGAAGTTCAGTTTTGAAATGAATGATAGAAAGGTTATTTTGTTTAGTATATATAGATGGTATGTTTAGTTGAATTTCACTTGACAATGTCTATTTGTTAATAGATGAAACCATGGTTGTGAAAGAATTTTAGTTTCTTTGTCGAGTATTGTAATGTTATATGAATGTTTATTATATATATATATAGTCACCCAGCATACATGGCTTATATAACAAGAATGTAGTAAATTGTTAAAATATATTTAAAATTTTTTTTAAATTTAAAGTATCATTATTTTTTGAATGTGCATGTATGTGTGTGCATAGATAAAAGATATATAAAATCATCTTATTTGGATTCAGTAAACAAATAAGAATAAATAAAACTTAATTATTAAAATAAATTTAAGATCACTTCTATGAAAGGTAATTAAAAGATAAGAAGTCTCCAACTTATTTATCATTTAATTACTAATCTATAGTATATTTATAATTTTTAATAAAGTAAAAGAATTGATAAGGGGAAAAATAAATGAAGCTCGTATTTTCTCCATTAATACTGGACAGGACAGCTTAGAAGAATAAACTTTTTAGCTTTTGTGGAATCTTAACATGGCTAAAAGGTATTTTATGGTTTGCTGTCGTTTATGAAACAATATTTGTCCTTTCTAGAAATATGAAATCCAATGATCATTTGTTGATACAGCCAGAGAATACGCATTGTTAAATAATACAAACTGTGCCAATTCATCCTTAAATTAGGTAATTACTTTCTGGAAACTTCCTGAGCTTGAATTTCAATACCAAATCCAGGATTAAGTAAAAAATGCCAATGTAAAATGTGTGTCTCTATTTTATTTTGAAAAGGAAAATGAAAAAAAAAAAAACAACATGATTTTCATATCATTCTGATCAGTAACGGAATTTCCAAAAAATAAAAAAAACATGGTAAGACTATTCGTTTTGAAATTTTAAAAAAACTATCAATTGAAAAACCCTTGTGTCGGTACAACCTGATTTCTTTTTTAGAATGCATTTTATATATATTAGTTGCTAAATTGTTATCCATTTATTTTTAATGTGCTCAGCTATATGAATGTATTGTAAAATAATTAGCTTTATATGTGTGTGTGTGTGTATGTGAGTTTAAAATAGTTAAATAAATGATTATTAGTTTTAAAAATTCAAGTTGTCAGTGCTATTTTATTTAACAGTTTTTATTTCCAAATGTTCAAATTAGCATTGATCAGTTTCACGTTTATCAATATATATATTTTAATTAGAGAAAATGTGTAACCACTGAGCAAAATGCTGGATTATTCTGTGAAATGAGTGATCGTGGTATTTGAAATTGGTTCATTTAGCATAGCACCCTAGGAAAAGAATAGAAATGAATGTTTTTTTTTATTTAAATTAAATTATTGCTGAGTGGTAAAACTATTTCAAATTATTAATGTTGATTTTTGAGAGGTAATTGGGATATATAACATGCTTTAGATTCAACCATTTCCATTTTTTACTTCGGATAAGACTGAAATTTCGTTCATTTAGTCATATTTAAGAGGGTCCCTTAAAATTATCAGTACAATAAAATGGTGTCCCAAGTAAGGTCAGATTAATCCTTTTTACCTAAAATTTCAGGACAAAAATGACTTCCTAATGTGTGGCTTGATAATATATATATATATCATAATAAAAATACTAAAATATAATGGTAATAAACTATTATAAACAGTCTTTTAATCTGCAAAAGTACTTAAGTTAATTTCTTAAACCTGCCTTAACTGCCATTAAACGTCATCAATTTAAATCTCATCAATCCCGTATTTTAATGTTAGTAGCTTTTCTATTTATTAAATGCATTTTATTCCTATTTATAAAAGTTATCTCCTTAATTTTTCTTTTATTATGGTTTCTCTCTTCATGAAGAATTTTCACATTTTCAAAATCAAATTTAAATTTATATTTACATGTTTTTTCATGATCAAAGAAAACTGAAGCAGTCATTAAATCACCATTATTCTTACTTTTTACACAGTGAATGGAGGTACAGTATTGAAAAGAGATTTAAACCTGTAAAAAGTAAGAATAATGGTGATTTAATAACTGCTTCAATTTTCTTTGATCATGAAAAAACATGTAAATATAAATTTAAATTTGATTTTGAAAATGTGAAAATTCTTCATGAAGAGAGAAACCATAATAAAAGAAAAATTAAGGAGGCAACTTTTATAAATAGGAATAAAATGCATTTGATAAACAGCCAAGTTGCTAATAGGGGATTCGTGACATTTGAATTGATGACATTTGCTTCCATTTTGTTTTTTGAATTTAATGACGGTTGAGGTAGGTTTAAGAAATTAACGGAAAGTACTTCTACAGATTGAAAGACTGTTTATAATAGTTTATTACCATTACATTTTAGAATATTTATTATGATTACAATTTTGTTCTAATTAACAGACATTTTATTTATATTATATGTATATAAGAGCACACCCTGAGAAAATTAAATATAAAAAGTTAATCAAATTTTTGTGGACATATATATATATTGTAACCGGACCGCCATACAACCCTTTTATTACGTCGGTTGTAACAATTTTCTGATGAGCATGCTGTAGGAAAGAACTATCAATTGACATTCCTAATGCAGATGTTAATGCCTCCTACAACAATATTTCCTGCTCATCAGAGGATGTAGTTTTATAGAGACTGGAAACATCTAAATATTTCTATGTTTGGTTTCCCAAAAAGCGCCATTAGAGTTCCATCTCACTACAACCTGACTGGCCTAGGTCAAGTTATGTCAGACGTAGCTCAGAGAACATGAGATTCTCATGAACCAGTGCTATAACTGATGAGTGATGCATTAAAACAAAACAGAATTGGATAACTGGACAACCAATTTAATTTTTAGTAACAAAAAAAATTTATTAAATAACAATTAATTTGCAATTTCAACAATAGTTCATTAATTCCTCTATGAGAATAAGCTTTGAAACATTCTAATTCAATAATAGTTCATTTTGAATTCATTTAAGAGAATAAGCTTGTGAATATTCTAATTCAACGATAGTTCATTAATTCTTTTATGAGAAGAAGCTTGGGATTATTCTGATTCAACAATAGTTCATTCCGAATTCATTTAATAGTTCATTTTGAATTCACTTAAGAGAAGAACCTTAGAAGCAGTCGAGCATTTATGGTTTATCCAATAATTCATTTTGAATTCGTTTATGTGTAGAAGCTTAGAAGTATTCCAATTCAACAATAATTTATTTTTGTATCCCTTTGTGAGAAGGAGCTTGGTAGCAGTTAAGCATTTATGATTTATACAGCATTTCATCATTTTATGAATTATTACCGATTGGTAGACATTTAAATTCAACAATTCTTGGTTTGTAGGGCATTTATCACTTGATAATTGAGGCATTTATAATTTAGTCAAATATAAAGGCATATTCATCTACATAAATTCTGTTTGGCTTGTGGAGCATTTATAATTTAGTCAAACATAAAGCTATATTCATATACATAAATTCTGTTTGGCTTGTGAAGCATTTATAATTTAGTCAAACATAAAGCCATATTCATATACATAAATTCTGTTTGGCTTGTGAAGCATTTATAATTTAGTCAAACATAAAGCTATATTCATATACATAAATTCTGTTTGGCTTATGAAGCATTTATAATTTAGTCAAACATAAAGCTATATTCATATACATAAATTCTGTTTGGCTTGTGAAGCATTTATAATTTAGTCAAATATAAAAGTATAATAAAGGTGTCTTAATATTTATTGAACAAATTCTATGCAATTATTTCAAAAATTCACTTGTAACGTATGATAATTATGTTTTAGTATTTTATAAAAATTACCTTCCAGTTTTGTAGTCCATTTTATTCAAAAGAATGCGGGTTATTTCATCGATGGAAAGTCATGGCATAGTGTGGAGAGAGTGGAGCTTCTAATTTATTCCAGTTTCATTATAATTTCTCTAGTAAAACTTTTTTTTTTAATTTCACGTTTTGTTAGAGCTCTCTGTGTAAGACGAGAGAGAGAGAAAAAAAAATTCTTTTTTCTTCAACGACGTGTCTAATTTGAATACTGCCTCAGTTTAACTCAAGTGTCTTTTTTCTTTCTTTTTAATGATTGGATAATTAATTTCTTTTTTTTTTTTATTGAGACAGATAAAAAATAAAATAAAATAAGACGATATAACATTTTATTCAAATCCATCAATATTAAAAACCAAAAATATGATTTTATTTTTCATTTTTAATGAATCACAACTTTATTGCGTTTCCAATTAGACTGAATCACACTAGACATTATTGAATGGGGGGGGGATCTTATGAATATTTATATGAGGAAACATATATGTTTCATTACCCCTCACCAATTTTGGGATGAAATCGCCTGGAAGTACGATTTCATTCCATATACTATACACATTATTTCTCAGTACTGGTTTTAGATATGCTGATGAATGGGTGAGATGAGCTGGAAAAGTGAATACATGAACTATAGCCTCCAATGCTGGGACAAATAGATGGCCAAGCACAAACTACCAGTACACACCGCCTCATGACGTCACGAGAAAATATCTCATTTTAAGCACTACCTCTCTTGTACCTAGAAGTATCATCCAACCAAGAATAGGAGCCAGAGAAAAAAAAATCAATTTGGCATTCAGCCAACCCTGCTCAGCTCCAGTGAGTCTTAGGGGCTATCATTTGGCCTATCCATGAGACCAAGGTCTATCCATGAGACCTATATATACGCACTGCTGGACTATTCCTGAAGCACAACATCCAGGTCTGGATAGTGCCGAGCATATACTTCGGAGCATCATAACACAATGCATTCAAGCAGCTCTGCTCAATCATCCACCATCCCAACATGAAAAACACAAGTTCATGCATCACTACATCACACTCACAAACTTTTTTCATCAGCTATCTCTATTTTATTCTGAATCATAACTGCAACCTGGTTTAGGAGACTGAGGATCATGATCAGTTTTCCTATAGTCCTCTTTTATATTATGAGGTGACATACTTCTGGATCATCTCTTTGTTGAAAATTTATCATGTTCAACATTACTGTGGTGTCTTGCTTCTTCACTTCTGTATTCTCTTTGGAGATCCTTGTTACTGTTTGATCTTCTAATTATATGCGTCCGATATGGACCATGAACACCATCTGTGAATTTTCTCCTGTTCCTCTTCCACGGTGGTATTTCATTTTTACATAAAAGTTTATTTTTAAATGGTTCTTCTGCCATAATAATTATTCTTTTAGTATTTATAAAAGTTTCTTGTTGCTTAATTTTTTTCACACTTATAAATCCTGAGTTTTCAGATTCCCTTTTGGTGTCTTTTCCTGCGTAAGCAACTATATTTTTAATAACTGTCTTTATATATTTTTTTTCTGTACTCAATTTTTGATTTGAGTTTATTAAGCTTTTGTTTATAATTTTTATATATGGGTGAGGACTAACACATTTTTCTTTCCATTTTATGGTTTCTTTCTCTATCTCTGTTACTATTTCATAGCATACATCAGACAATTTTTCTGAAACATTTTCTTCTATATTGAACAGTTCCCTTGTTATATGAGAATTAAGTTTATTTTCACGTTTTTCATCTTCTTGAAGATCAGAAAATTTTAATTTTGCTTTATTAGATTCATTTTCATCCATTTGAAACTCTTTTACTGTATTTGATACAATTTCATTCTCAGCTTCTGTATATACTGTTTCTTTATTTTCAATTTTAGAGGTATATTCTATAATCAGAAGTTTTCCTAAAGGTAGACTGACAATTTCAAGATCACTCTTTGTAATTTCAATTTCTTCCCTTTTAACAATCTCAAATTTTGCTTCATCAGTAATAGGATATTCAATTTGTGATTCCTTTAAAATATCTTTGGTTGGAAATTTCAAAGTTTCCTCCTCATCCAATTTTTTAGGTTGAATTATTTCCTTCATCAACTGGTCTAACTTTTCATTCTGTTTTTCCACTGCTTCCATAATTTGTTTTTTATCTTCTTCTCTCTGTTTGATATCTTCTTCTCTTTGTTTGTCTCTTTTCTTTTTATCTTCTTCTCTCCATTTGATATCTTCTTCTCTTTGTTTGTCTCTTTTCTTTTTATCTTCTTCTCTCCATTTGATATCTTCTTCTCTTTGTTCGTCTCTTTTCTTTTGGTCTGCTTTTATAATTTCTATTATCTGAGCTATCATAGCTATCTTTTCTGTTTTCTGAGCCTCCATGTTTACTATTTTTCCTTTGTTTTCTGAATCAGTAAGCTTCTCTCTCCACCCACACCATGACCCTACTCCAACTTCTTTGAAATGCCTGTTTCATTCTTTATGCCATTCATTTTTGTGTTGTTTCTTTTAAACTTTTATTTTTTTTTTAACCTTCCTGAACAAATTACATCACTACATCATATGCACTGTTCATATCACAGAATCGTGATCTGCTTATGCCTATGAGTAGGCTAGCTAGATAAGGCTTCACAGTAAGGTGGCAAATTAACCGGTCTATGAGTATGCTAGCCAGATAAGGCCTCACAGTAAGATGACAATGTAATAGGTGCCTATGGTTAGGCTAGCTGGATAAAGTCTCACAGTTGGATGACAAATGTAGCCGGTGCCTATGCCAGATAAGGCCTCACGTTACGGCGCCAAATGTAACCGGAGAACTAAAAGTAGTTTTTAGTAACAAAAAATTATTTATTAAATAACAATTAATTTGCAATTTCAACAATAGTTCATTAATTCCTCTATGAGAATAAGCTTTGAAACATTCTAATTCAATAATAGTTCATTTTGAATTCATTTAAGAGAATAAGCTTGTGAATATTCTAATTCAACGATAGTTCATTAATTCTTTTATGAGAAGAAGCTTGGGATTATTCTGATTCAACAATAGTTCATTCCGAATTCATTTAATAGTTCATTTTGAATTCACTTAAGAGAAGAACCTTAGAAGCAGTCGAGCATTTATGGTTTATCCAATAATTCATTTTGAATTCGTTTATGTGTAGAAGCTTAGAAGTATTCCAATTCAACAATAATTTATTTTTGTATCCCTTTGTGAGAAGGAGCTTGGTAGCAGTTAAGCATTTATGATTTATACAGCATTTCATCATTTTATGAATTATTACCGATTGGTAGACATTTAAATTCAACAATTCTTGGTTTGTAGGGCATTTATCACTTGATAATTGAGGCATTCATAATTTAGTCAAATATAAAGGCATATTCATCTACATAAATTCTGTTTGGCTTGTGGAGCATTTATAATTTAGTCAAACATAAAGCTATATTCATATACATAAATTCTGTTTGGCTTGTGAAGCATTTATAATTTAGTCAAACATAAAGCTATATTCATATACATAAATTCTGTTTGGCTTGTGAAGCATTTATAATTTAGTCAAACATAAAGCTATATTCATATACATAAATTCTGTTTGGCTTGTGAAGCATTTATAATTTAGTCAAACATAAAGCTATATTCATATACATAAATTCTGTTTGGCTTGTGAAGCATTTATAATTTAGTCAAATATAAAAGTATAATAAAGGTGTCTTAATATTTATTGAACAAATTCTATGCAATTATTTCAAAAATTCACTTGTAACATATGATAATTATGTTTTAGTATTTTATAAAAATTACCTTCCAGTTTTGTAGTCCATTTTATTCAAAAGAATGCGGGTTATTTCATCGATGGAAAGTCATGGCATAGTGTGGAGAGAGTGGAGCTTCTAATTTATTCCAGTTTCATTATAATTTCTCTAGTAAAACTTTTTTTTTTATTTTCACGTTTTGTTAAAGCTCTCTGTGTAAGACGAGAGAGAGAGAAAAAAAAATTCTTTTTTCTTCAACGACGTGTCTAATTTGAATACTGCCTCAGTTTAACTCAAGTGTCTTTTTTCTTTCTTTTTAATGATTGGATAATTAATTTTTTTTTTTTTTTATTGAGACAGATAAAAAAAAAAAAAAAAATAAGACGATATAACATTTTATTCAAATCCATCAATATTAAAAAACAAAAATATGATTTTATTTTTCATTTTTAACGAATCACAACTTTATTGCATTTCCAATTAGACTGAATCACACTAGACATTATTGAATGGGGGGGGGGGGATCTTATGAATATTTATATGAGGAAACATATATGTTTCAATATATATATATATTAATTATAGTTGTACATTGATGTTACCACAATAAGTATGTTAAAATGGAATTTGAGACTGACACTTGAATTTATTATAAGAACTATTAAGTGAGCAGTAATCTTAAGGGCATGCATGAATGAAAAGGTTTAATAGGAAAAAATGTTAAAATTGGCATAGGTGTGAGTTCAGGCAAGTTCAAATATTTATGAAAAGGTTTGCATGGTTATGGTAAGGATTAGTGTTTGAATTATATAACGAAATTTTTTATAATAATAATTATTATTATTTCTTTATTCCCTGAAAAAGTCAAATAAATAAGTAGTAATAAATATATTATACCATTTTGGGATAGATTAGATCTTATTTTAAACACTTTAAATTTAGTGCTAGTTAGTCAAACTATTTCAAAAAAATATTTCATTCATGTATACATTTGGATATTTCAAAAACATAGTTATATTTCCTGATTAATGGACCTAATATGTATTATAATTTGAATTGCTGGAACATTTAGATTTAATTTAAGAGGGTGCCAGGATCTGGAGAACCACTACCTTTTGTCATATTGCATACCATATTTTTTATTTAGGTACTTACAACTGCAGGTCACTTTCAAGTGAAGGAATATTGCAAGAATTAGAAGAAGAACTGTCTTATATTAAATGGAACATTATTGGACTTTGTGAAGTTAGAAGAAAAGGAGAAGAAACAATTGATTTAAAAAGTGGACATATACTCTATTATAAAGGCACACATATTGGAAATACAAGTGGAGTAGGATTCATTATAAATAAAAAGTGGAAGAACAATATTGTGGAGATTGATGGTATATCGGACAAAGTGGCAAGATTAGTTATACAACTTAATAGCAGATACCAAAGCAGATAATTCAGGTTTATGCCCCAACAAGTTCTCATAGTGATGAAGTAGTAGAAGATTTTTATATGGATATACAAAAGGCTTTTGATCAGAGTAAACAACATTTTAAAATTGTTATGGGAGACTTTAATGCTAGAATTGGTAGTCAAATGAAAGATGAAATTGCTGTAGGTAATTTTGGTTATGGTAATAGAAATGAGAGAGGACATAGACTTGTGGAGTTTGCAGAAAAAGAAAAACTTTATATTATGAATTCATTTTTTGAGAAAAATGTTAAAAGGAAATGGACATGGAAGCATCCAAATGAAGGTACAGTAGAATTGGATTATATTTTGACTAACAGAAAATACATATTTCAAGATTGTAATGTTCTTAATAAATTTAACACAGGAAGTGATCATCAATTAGTAAGGTGTAAGTTACGTGTTAATGTAAAACTAGAGAGACAAAAATTATTAAGAAAAACAATATTTACAGTTGATATTCCTAATCTTCAGAAACATTCTAATGAATTTAAATTAGAACTTACAAATAGGTTTCAAGTGTTAGGAGATTTTGAACATGATTCAGATTTGAATGAAATTAATATGAAAATAACTGATACACTTTTAAAAACTGCAACAAACATAGCTGGTAGAAAAAAGCAGCAATTGACTAATAAAATTTCTACTGAGACTAGAGAATTTATGAAGAAAAGAAGGACTATGAAGATATACAAAAATGATGTATTAAAAAGAATTGAATATCTCGAATTTTGCAAAATGGTATGGAAAAGAGTTCAAAATGATATAAGAAAGTATAACTGCGAAATAGCAAGGAAAGCTGTAGAAGAAAATAAAAGTCTCAAAAATGTTAAACAACATTTTGGTATTGGTAGGAAATTTATATCTGCAATAAGAAAAAAAGATGGAATTATTACTAAAAAGAGAGATGACATCATGAAATTGGTAGAAGATTTTTATCAAGAATTATATAGTAATAAAAAACAAGTACCTCCTATATCTATTACATCTTCCGAATTGCCCAGAATTTTAAATGATGAAGTGAGACATGCAATTAAGTGTATGAAGAAAGGAAAGGCTCCAGGAAATGATGGAATTATAATTGATATATTAAAAGAAGCAGGTGAAGAAATAGAAACAATTTTAGCAAAGTTATATACCAAATGTCTAAATGATAAAGATGTACTGGAAGATTGGAAGAATGCAGTAATAATATTAATATTTAAAAAAGGTGATAAAGAAGATATTAGAAATTACAGACCTATCAGCCTTTTATCAGTTTTATATAAAATTTTTACCAAGATAATTACAACTCGTCTACAGAGAACTTTGGATTTCCACTAACCAAGAGAACAAGCTGGATTTAAAAGTGGTTTTAGTACAATAGATCATATCCAGGTATTGAGAGAAGTCATAGAAAGGACAAACGAATATGAGTTGTCATTATGTTTTGGATTTGTAGATTATGAAAAGGCATTCGATTCTATACACATTTCTTCAGTGATTAAAGCATTGGATCATCAAGGTATAGATCCAGGATATTGTCATATTTTAAAGAATATTTATAAAAATGCAACAGCAACAATTAGATTACATAATGGTACTGGAAAAATCAACATTGAGAAAGGTGTAAGACAAGGTGACTCCATATCTCCAAAACTCTTTACAGCAGTGCTGCAAGAAGTATTTTGTGGATTAAAATGGGAAACTAAAGGAGTGAAAGTAAATGGAGAGTATTTAAGTCATTTAGATTTCGCAGATGATGTAGTTGCTTTTGCAAATAATGCTTCAGAGCTGCAGGAAATGTTGCAGGAGTTAGCAGATGAAAGTAGAAAAGTAGGACTAAAGATAAATGTTAAAAAGACTAAAGTAATGTTTAATCGATTTGCTCAAAATATGAAAATAAAGATTGATTATGAAGAATTAGAAGAAGTTAACAGTTACAAATACCTTGGTCAGATTATTAATACAGATGGAAACATAATGGAGGAAATTAATCATAGAATTAAACTTGGTTGGAGTGCTTTTGGTAGAAATAACTTGATACTAAAAGGAAATATGCCTATGTGTTTGAAAAGGATGGTTTTTAACAAATGTGTTTTACCAGTTCTTACTTATGGATCTGAGACTTGGACACTTAATAGAAGAGCAATACAGAGACTTCAGACCACTCAAAGGAGTATGGAGAGATGTATGTTGGGAGTAACAAGAAGAGATCAAAAACACAATGTATGGATAAGACAACAAACAGGTGTTAATGACCTTATTGAAAAAATTAAAAGATTGAAATGGAGTTGGGCTGGACATATTGCTAGAAGAGATGATAATAGATGGACAATTGAAATTTTAAACTGGATTCCAAGAGATTGTAAAAGACCCAGAAAGAGACCACATGTGAGATGGATGGATGAAATAAGAAAATATGCAGGGGTGTTGTGGAGAAGAGAAGCTAAAGATCGGAGAAGATGGATTAAACTTGGAGAGAACCTTCATCCTGCAGTGGATTGATAAGGGTTGATGATTTATATTTTTAAAGAATTTTCCCCAGTGTTTGTATATTAAATGAACATGTTGACATAGGTAATTTATACATTTCTTACAGCTTTTAAATAAAATTTAATAAACTAAAATTAAGAATGGACAATGAAAAATTGATATTAAAGGTAAATAAGTTATTAAGACAAATTAGAATATTCAAACAAGAATTATTAATAAATTGAAAAGAACATGCACACACTCATTCAGATAATAATGTTAGTCAATTAATTAAAACAGTGTGTGTTACAATTTCCTTCTTAAGTAAATGAAATAGTTCTTTGAATAATAAAACAGTGAATGTCTCTTTATCCATATTATAAGCTTATAGTTTAAGTTTAGTTCGTAAACATTGAATCAAACACAAGTTAGGGAATAAATTATAAGTTACCAGTAAGTTCCACACGATTATGTAAATCAAAGATTATTGTAGCATAGATGTATTTCTTGAGATATTTTCTGTTGACATTTTCATGTTCCTTGACCATTTTAGGGCTAGATTTGAAAGCTTTTTGGAGTGATCTCTTTATGATGAAAGAAGGTGTCCACATACACTCAAGTTTTTACTCTTCCGTGTTGACTTAGTTCAGCATAGAGTAGACCTAGATAAAGGCAATTTCTCTATCTAGGACACATGGAAAACAGGCAGACAAAAGAACAAACACTGCAAGAAGTTATTTCTTGTTTTTAAACCCCGACTTGTTTTTAGATTTCTCTGCACATATATATTTTTTATCTTTTATTTTGTTGTCAGAAGGCAAGTTTTGTATATTGTTTTTTTTTCATTTTAGCTACTAAGTTTTCTTTTTTTCTTTTTTATAAATTCCTTCAGTGCCATCTTTAATTAGCATTAGAAGGATATTACTCTGATAGTAACCATTTTCATTTGGAAAGTCTTTCTTTTATTACTCTTGATAAACAATCTGTATACATTTCTATTCCCCTCAATTTTAACTTTAATTAAATTGATAACATCAAACACAAATAATTTTCATTGTATGTATCTAAGAAATGAATTACATTAAAAAAATTAAATAGTATTTACTATACTATTTCTATTTTTTTTAGGTTTTAAATATTATCTTATGCCAAAACACTTGGACCATATATATATATATATATGTGTGTGTATGTATTTTAAGAGCTATTTTATCCCTCCCCCTAAAAAAGGCAGATGTATATATAAAGACGTTGATCCTTTTTTAAAAAAAAAATAAATAAATAAAGCAAAAAGTTTAAAGTTAAAAAAAAATCATTATTTTCTATAATTGAGAAAAAAAAGATAAACCTTCATTATTGATTTTACAATTTTAAATTATGATATAAATAAAAGCTGGCATTTATTAAAATATTACATTTTAATTTTTGAAACAATGTTGTCATACAAAGTGTAATAATCACTTGAGGCAGACTTATCAAATTGAAAAACATGGCTTAAGTTATCTGTCCTGCTAAAAGTAGTGTCCAATCCTTAAGAAAAGAAAAGCACTCAGGCTTAAATGAAAGCTGTGTAACATACTGGGAGTGTTGCTGAATCAATCCACAGATCAGGGTATAAATAGTTGAGTTTGAAATTCAGAGGAGATTTTTTTAAAAAAATTTTAAAAAGAGTTAAAAAGTAAGAAAAGTGAGAAAGTTAAAAAGTTATTTTTTTTTATCTAAGTGTTACTTAACTGTTTAGTTGACAAGTGATTTTAACCACCTTGGAATATAATATTTACAGCTACACTGCTAATGATAAAAAAAAGTATTAATAAGGAAATTATAAAGATGGAGGGATAATCATAATAGCTTTCTCTCTTTGACCAAAGCCATGAAACTCCAAGACTTTTCTGGGTGAACATCATGGAAAGTAAATAATGCCATTCAACTCAAATAAAATGACTTCTTTTTGAAATGCAATAGTAATCTGAAGTGAAAGAGCAAACTGGATAAAATGATGGTAACAATTTCATGAAATATTCAATACTTATATGTGCTTATAAAAAAACATTTTTCTTAAATTAAATTATGAATAATTATAGCTATGTGAAAGTACGTTTTATTAGTGATTAATTATAAATACATAAATGTCTTAAATATCTATAATCAAAAGACATTTTTAATGAGGTAAATCATAAATGATTAATTTCTTAAATGCAGATACATCTGAATTAGAATAAAATAAAAATGAATAATTATCACTATTCATATTGCTGATATACAAATAAGTATACCTGGAAGAATTAGGAATGCTGAGCTATTACATATAATTATAACTAACTAAATTATAATAACATGTTTATAACCCAGATAAAATTATAAAATATACAAAATGAATGTATTTATACAAAATGAATGTATTTAGTAAATTTACACTATATTATGAATAAATTCAAACATTTAAATATGAATTAGTATGTCAATAAAAGTTAATGGTTATATGCATACAATGAACTACATACTTAAATAAGTTGAAAGATTAAAAAAATCATTTTTTTTTAAATTTTATTTATTATTTGAAAACTCCAAGAAAAGGAATATAAACACAGAATTAAAACATGTTATATATATGAGTTGAGAAGTAAGAATACCCAAACAATGTGTCATGGTTAAATGTACAATGATATACCTAGAGTTATTGATGCATATAAGTTATATATATATATATCTTATAAAATCAGAAATACCAAATAAATGCATTTGCAAGATGAATTGATATCTGGACAGATGGAAATACATACACTTATATTTTACCGGAATAACCAATCGAAATACATACACTTATATTTTACCTGAATAACCAATGGCTATAAATGTGAATTAATGACAAATCTGGATAAGAATATGTGAATACCAAATAAATGCATTTGCAAGATGAATTGATATCTGGACAGATGGAAATACATACTCTTATATTTTACCTGAATAACCAATGGATATAAATGTGTTTATATTGACTGATTCAAATCCTGAAATGGATAACCAATGAACCTAGGATAAATGTGCTTATATTATGGATTCAAACCTGGATTTGGATAACAATAAATAGAAATATATTTATTATCTTTGATTCACCTAAAATTAACTGGAATAATAGAAATGCTCTTGTCTGTAAAGAATATATTCATACATGAGTTAATTTAAGCCATGTTTCATGTGACAATACTTAAAAGACTACAGATCAGAATTAAGTAAAACTCTGATTTAAATAGAATGCTATCAGTTATCATCATTATTATCTCTGTTGTCTTCATATATTGCACTCCTCTCTATGAATGAACTAAATAACTAAAGATGTAAATTGTTAAAGAACTTGCATTCTTTAATTCATATTGTACTATTACTGGATGTATACCAAGAGACACAATTGACCGTAAATGAATAAAATAATTAAACTTATACACATTTATACTTGACTGGATTATGAATAGTTCACAAACCTGGAATTGCTTACATTACCTGTTTATTTACCTGTGATAAATTTAAAAATAATGAAGTATTATATGAATTACAAATGCTTACATTCATATTGATTGTGTGTGAATAAAAACACATCCATACTTGACTGAATTATAGAAGCTTCATGAATCTGGAATTGCTCATCGTACCTATTTACCTACCTAAAAGAATATACAGATATGGAACAAATGGTTAAAAATATTCATACAGTAATGGTAGACATCTACTTGATAGAAGACCCTTTAAATTCTTTACCCAAGATAAATCAAAATGAGCCTTCATTTGAAATGAAGGATGAACTTTATTGGAAGGACTTGCAAATGAATTATTGATAAATAAAATGCTTCTAAACTTTTCATAATTGAACTGAAAATTAATCTTCATATGGATATGAAGGAACTTTATTAGAAGGCCTTGCAAATGAATTGTTAAATAAAATTGTTGTTACTTAAAATTAATTTTAGTTATCCAGTTGATAATAATAATAATAATAATAATAATAATAATATTATTATTATTATTATTATTATTATTATTATTATTATTATTATTATTATTATTATTATTATTATTATTATTATTATTATTATTATTATTATTATTATTATTATTATTATTATTATTATTATTATTATTATTATTATTATTATTATTATTATTATTATTTAAACAATACCTTATATATCCAGTGTTTCCTTATCTTAGATCCATCAGGCATTGTACTGCACTCCTATGGGGTTTCTGTTCCTTTTCTTTTAGCATATAAGATTCTTTCCTTTGGTTTATATATTAATTAAATAGTAGTAATTAATCCTTCGTTTGTTACTTATCACTAGCTGTTGCAATTATATTTTTCCTTTATTTTGTTTTTTAGTTTTTAATTTTTTTATTTGCATTAGCTTTCAATTATATTATTTTGAGAAAATTCCTTTCTTTTTAACATTTATTTTTTTATATATGCACACATTCAGTTACTTTAATATTAGAAAACAAGAACTAAGCTATTTATACCTTAAATAAATAATACTATTTATATTATAAATTAATAAAAAAAATGTTAATCACTTTCCTTTATCTATTTTTTATTTCTGAAATCTTTTCACCTACTTTTAATTGTTTATCTCAATAAAACCTCCACCCCTTGTCCTTTTGTTGTTTTCTTTTTCTTAAACTTTTAAACTTCTTTTTTTAAACGTAAATATACATTTTATTTTTATTTTTTTGAAACAAAACTCTTTCAACAAATTTGTGCATGATAAATACCATGTAATGACTGTGTCGGTACAATATATGTATATATTTTTTCTAAAAGGCACTTACGGTTTTTCTTTTTAGATTTAAACAATTTACACAGAACTTTTAGATTTATATAATGATTAAAGTTATTATATGCAAAACAAACTTTATGCTTACTATTTGTTCCAGTTTAAGCCTGAAGTCCCATTTTCCTTCCAATATGACTTTGTCAATTTTTAATTAATGAATTAGTAGGTTGAAATATATACTAGGGTAGAAATTTTTACTCCATACTTGTAAAACTACAATATCATTAGATTTTGTTCAATTTTAAAATGATGTTGTTGATTTTTTCAACTTTTTTTTTAAAATTTGCAGGTGTAAAGAATTGAAGTCCTGTCTCTGATTTCTCTTTTTAGCCAACCTCTGCCTCTCTGTTAAGTTATTTATTATTTTTATTTCAATGGATTGTGGTACATAAAATAATCCAATAATAGGATAGTGTGCATACTAATTAATAGCTTCCCTCTAGTGATAACTAATTAGACCATTTCATAAATTTAAGCTTCAATACAATATGCTTGAACATCAATTACAAAAATTAAAAAATATATAAAGTGATTTTTAATAATAATAATAATAATAATAATAATAATAATTTAATTTAATTTAATAAACATATAATCTTCTTGTCATAAAAAAAATCACACATGGAGCTTAACAAAAGTACATGTGCAAATAAAATTTTTAAAAAAAACATTAATATATATAAAATAATTAAATAGAAATAAAAAGTTTTTCATTATCATCAATTATAATCCAGTCCATAATAAATTTTCTCAACGTTTTTCTTGATAGGTCATTAACATTATGTTCCTTATAAAAATATTGTGAAATCTTGGACCAAGATAACATTTCTGATATCGACAATGAGTTTTAAAGTATGCTGGTTCAAATAATAAATCAAAATCACTTGATCTAGTCACCATTATTGATGGATTATTTTTATTCATTCCTTTGTATTTAATATAATAACACAAAATATTCACTAAAAATAATTAATGAATAGTTAAAACTCTGGCACACTTATATAATTCAAGTCTTGGAAAATCCAAAGGTTTAAACAAAATAATTCTTAATGTAAAATTTTGTAGTGTTTGTAAAGACTTCAAAAAATATGCTGCAGTGCCACCCCATAATGTTATACCATAACAAAGTCTGCTTAAGAAAATTTGTTTATATATACTTAAAAGGACAGATTTATTCAAACAATCTCTTAATCTATAAAAAAAAAAATTAAGCTTTCTTAATTTTACTTGAAGCCAAAAAATATGCTTATTCCAATGTAAATACTCATCCAAAACCAAACCAAGGTAAAAAATTGTTGATGTCCTGGTAATTTTCTGACAAGACGTTTGATTCACCTTGGGCAATTGAATTAACAAGTCTTTTGCTGGAATATTTTTAAGAGAATATATTATGTAATTACATTTATTAATATTTAGCAGTAATCTATTATTGTTCATCTATTGTGTAATTTTAAATAAATCTTCATTCATAAGTTTCTCAAGTAAACTATATGAAACTGCTGAAGTAACCAAAGCAGTATCATCTGCAAAACAAAAAATATTAGAATAAAGAGAAAGATCAAGCAGATCATTAATATAAGCAGGTTTTACATATATAAAACTTGTGTTTGTTTTTCATAAATGTACCTTTAAAGTTTTCTTGCTATGATATAGATTGCAGAAGCTTTGACTATGTGGAGAAACTGAACTGATATCAGACCCATATAGCTATCTGGTTTGGTAGGCTGAGTTTGAAGACATTAATGTGTCTAAAAAATTCATGCTTGCAAACTGATAGAAATGTTTTGCATAAACGCTTGGAGTTAATATTTAGGTCTAGTTTCTAACTCCTGTCCTTCACTGATGAGAGCAAATCAGCTTGAAATCAGCTGATCTGAGGGTGGAGCAAAATGAAAGAGACAGTGAATATTGACTCTGATATTTATGTAAACAGAATACACTTGTTTTGGAGGTTTTGGTAAAGCTCCATCTATTGATCATTAATACAAGCGATAGTAGGTTTTACATATATAAAACTTGTGTTTGTTTTTCATAAATGTACCTTTAAAGTTTTCTTGCAATGATATAGATTACAGAAGCTTTGACTATGTGGAGAAACTGAACTGATATCAGACCCATATAGCTATCTGTTTTGGTAGGCTGAGTTTGAAGACATTAACATGTCTAAAAAATTCATGCTTGCAAACTGATAGAAACGTTTTGCATAATTGCTTGGAGTTAATGTTTAGGTCTAGTTTCTAACTCCTGTCCTTCACTGATGAGAGCAAATCAGCTTGAAATCAGCTGATCTGAGGGTGGAGCAAAATGAAAGAGACAGTGAATATTGACTCTGACATTTATCGTTTATGTAAACAGAATATGCTTGTTTTGGAGGTTTTGGTAAAGCTCCATCTATTGATATATATATGACAGTAACTTCATCTGTGCTTCTCTGCATATAGTTAAAACAATATGAATAAACTACATCAACAAGCTGATGGACTCTCTGAAAAAGCTAGTCCCTTCTAAAACAGTAGACTAGCTTATTGTCATCTTTGGGAAAGGTAGAATCCAGTAACTGTTCACCTTCAGTGAGCTCCATTCAGTTTCTATGCTGTCTAATACACACATATATATGGACTATGAACCACATAAATGCTGAGTCTGGCTTCCATATGAATCTCAACTCTACCATTGTGAACTACCAATGATGGGATATTCTGTCTCTTGCCATCAGTTATAACTTCATAGTCATTATGTTGTCACAATCTGTAAAAACTGTATAACTTGCCCTCTAATCTTTTTTACAACCTTTTTGTGGTCCATGTAGAATAAAAAAACACAGTAATTAAGAGCAAGTTTTCTTTATCTCGATTGAAAAAAGTTAATGATTCTTTTTCAATTCATTTTAATCCTTTCAAAAACCACTTTGTAGATTTTTATCAAAATATGTTATATTAGCTTTAATTAAAAAATTATTTAGTCAAAATAGATAGTGGAATTTAATAATTATCAGTCTATCTATTGTAACGTAGATATATGCATATTTTAATTTCAAAATCAGAATTAATAAAATATTAGACTTTTTTAAATGTTTAATTTATATTTTTTTTTTAAATTCAAAATTATTTAATCCTTAACTATTATTTCAGTGTAGTATAGAAAATATATATAAAAAATTGTTTGCGTTTACTTCTAATCTTCCTTTCAACTTTATATATTCATGCACACACATTACTATGTTTTTGTATGTCATGAGATATATAATTGTTTCAATATATATATGTAATAATTTTGCATATGAATATCAATATGCTTGGAAAATTGTGTTTGTTTCTTTATTATTATAATTTCAGCTAT
>JAQFVV010006436.1:703270-743270 GCA_028023455.1 Epiperipatus broadwayi | reverse complement strand
AGATAGATAGATAGATAGATAGATAGATAGATAGATAGATAGATAGATAGATAGATAGATAGATAGATAGATAGATAGATAGATGGATAGATATTATAAATATTGTAGAGTTTTATCCAAAGGTTTTTATTTTATTATAACTGTTTTACATATATAGTCAGCTGCTTATTTATATATATATAACAAAATAAAATGACCGCTTTACCGTTATTTGAAATATATTTAAGTTTTGTTTATATGTATATAAAGTGATATAAATATAATAAACAAAATACATTAGAATAACTGAAAACAATAAAAATGCCTGTATAAAATTAAAAAATATTTTTTTTTGCTATAACCAGTTTATGGCTTCTTCCCCATCTTGAGTAGCAATACAACGTTAATATTTAAATCTCATTAAAGTCATACAACAATAACATTCCCACGTTAATGGCCAACTTTCCTTAAAATGTGAATATTAACACAATTTCACCTTGCTTTGCTAATCAAGATGGTGGAAAAAACCATAAACTGATTATAGCAAAGAAATAATTTTTAAATTTTATATAGGCATTTTTAATTTTGTAGAGTCATTGTAGTGTATATATATATATATATTATATAGTCATTGTAGTGTATATATATATACACTCTTAACAAATAGAAGAAAATCGATTTATAAATATGAAGAGCTTACCTTTCCCACTCTTCCTACATCATAAAATATTTTAATTATATTAATATCTCCATCAATCTTCAGGTCAAAATTATTAATTGATATCAATGAAATTTTTTTTTTACTCTTTAAAACTTCTTTTCCATTTAATGCTATCTAAAATTGTATATATAATAAAGATGTGTGAAGATTAATAAATACAAATCGGTTGAATTCTGTCTATTTTTATCAATTTGCCTATTTATTTATATATATGTATGCATGTACGTATGTTTCTATCTATCTGTCTATCTATTTATATATCTATCCATCCATCAATCAATTTATGCATATATATATATATATTGAACCTGATTGAAATCCGATTCAATTGCATTATCGAAAAAAAGAAATTTACTAAGCTTTTAAGTTTCATTAAACGTAAGGTTTAAATTTCATTATTATTTAAACAGAATGCGTATATCAAAATACACATGCATTTATATGTAAAATGGATTTTTTTTTAAATGTTTATCGATTTATTTTAGAATAATTCTTATACCACCTGTTTTTAAATCCATTTGATTTAAAAACAAGCTGGCTAGCTAATTGCGTTTTTGTTGCTTTTAATGTAAAGAATTTTTGATAGCGGAGATTTGATTTTTATGTTGTTGTTTTCATTTTAATAAACCCTGGGTGGAATTCTTAGATAGATTGAGCAGGAGATTAATATTTGCCCTACCTCAGGCATAGAAATTGGACAACAAGTAAAGTGTTTCACGGGAAATGGAGCATCGTATAAATAGCCCCGAAAATTTGGAGTGTCAGTTAATCCATTTTTGAGAGATAGACAAGTGGTTTTCTTACGTGAAAGTTATAGCAGCGTGGACATTTAAATTTCTTAATTAAAGGTCATCAGCTGTTATTAAAGACTTTCACTTGCAAAAATAAAAAATTCTATACTTATTATCACCACCCGAATGGCTTGCTAACTCCACAAAAGACGGATCCCTGACTTCCAAGTTTACTCCAGTAATGCCTTGAACACCTAAAAGAAACCAAAACCTCTTTACATCTATCTTGCTGCTTCAAGAACCTGAAAATGAATTTAAGTAAAAGTGCGCACTCTATGTGAACATTGCTTTTACTGAAAGGTAATTATTTTCGTTTTTATTCTTCCCAGGGTAAATTAATTCTCATTAAATCTCCGCTCAATCTAATCATAAATATGTATTCCTAAACAATATAGCCTCATATTTAATATTTGCTGTGTTTTCTAAGATTTTGTAAAGTGTCTTGGAATCTTAGTTTTAAGATTACAAGTTGCTTTCAGTTTTTGTTTATTGGAGAGTGACGAGTGAGTTTCCTATTTTTATGTAAGACTTTTATAAATGCTTTAGCGGTCGTGCATTTTAAATGCTTACCTGTAATTATTTAGCATTCAATAATTAATTTTTATACTCTACATTTGCGCTTTCACAAACCTCCGAAAATCTTTTGGCTGGCGACTTTATTGTTTAATTTGCCGCAGGTGGAGATTTCGTTTCTAAGATCTCTAAAAGCGGAAATTAGAATTGTGTTTTTCTTTGTAATTTTATAAGTTGTCAACAGGAAGATAAAATTTATCCTTTCTTAAGTTACAGGTGAGCGATACTTTCGTTCTGCTAAAGTGTTTGCAACTTTTAAGATTTTTGTACTCCGTGCACTCTCCGATAGATTCATTTGTGTATTTATTATGTGTGCTTTAAATTTATCAGAGCGTGTACTCAGAATTTGTTTGTAAGTTTATTTTATTTTCGTTATTTGCTGGGACAGACATAACTGTTTTTCTAATCATTTACTTGTCTCTTATTGAGACCATTAATTATTAATTTCAAAGTAATTTTCACCACTCGTTTGGCTGGGATTCACCAGTTTAATTGTTTCTTCATTTCAATGATATTTTTCGATTGTTCTTGGGGTGGATCAATCGCCGTTATTTTAAACATAGTAATTGGTGCAGTTCATACCGATATAAAGACATTCAAGATCTGACCATGTTTAGATCTTGAACAGCTCATCAGCACTGGTTCTTTGATCTATTTCAAGGGCATATGGTTTAAGTATCTGAAAGGGAAAACCAGTGTTTAAGTGAATCCTCTGCTGAATGGAATTTGCTTCCTCCCTTTTAACTTTGTTTATTAGAAGATAAGTCAATCTGTCATAGCTTCGCCTTTAGTATTTCTGGTACACGCCTGAGTTAACTCACATTTATTATGTCATAAACTTATATTTAATAATTTATTTTCTCATAATAAAATTTATGAAATATGTTTAACTTAATTTGGCTGACGTTTGTCTTTGTCCTTTTGTCTGTCTAAACAATTTAAGATCTCTTGTTTCTCCCTGAGTCTAATCAGTGCAAACCATCATCATCATCTATTCTGATCACAGTAAACAAATTTTTCAGACATGTAGTGGTCTGGTGGCGCCCTCTGTTTCAGAATAGATTGAGTATCTGGAATAATATATATAAAATACATATTTTGCAGGTTCATCCGTGTTAAAACTTTTAATATTAATATATTGACGTTTCGACTTGGTCACACAAGCCATCCACAGAGTTATAAAAAATAGAAAGATGGTTGTAGAGGTGCTACAATCACTGATTTGAATAAAATGTTAAAATTCCACCAATAGCAAAAATGTTAAATTTAGGAATGTTTTTTTAAAAAATTCTTTCCAAATAGGAGGAAGTTTGCATGTATCATCTCGCTTATTGATACAATCTGGCCTTTTAAGTATCTCAATGGCTTCTCTAATTTTGCATTGGTAGAGATTATCACATCTGGATATGATCCTGGTACTAGAAAAATCAATTTTATGACCTGAATCTATAGTATGGAGTGAGAATGCTGATGATGATGAGTGTTGTTTAACTGCATTAGCATGCTCATCTCTCCTAACACTGATGTGATGATTACTCATACCTATGTAAGAAGCTTTACAATTTTTACATGAGATTTGATAGACACCTTGAGATTCAAGAGGGATTGAATCCTTACGCTTGGTTATTATATTGCTGATCTTTTGATGAACAGAAAATGCTGTATCTATATTATAGCATTTTAATATATGTCTGATACTGTCTGTAGTTCCTTTTACATATGGAACATAAATCCTAATAGCTGATTTATCATCTTTTTGTTTCCTATTTTGTCTATTTTGGGCTTGAAATAAGGCTTTTTTTATAAATTTGTAATTATAACTATTTGCTAATAAAACACTATTAATATGATTTATTTCTTCTTTCAGATGTGTCTCATCTGAAAGGTTAATTGCTCTATTTAAGAGTTTTGGATACAGAAACTATCTGAGTTGGGTGATGATGAGAATGGAAATGCAAATATCTGTCTGTGTGGGTATCCTTTCTGTAAATAGAAAAAGATAAACTATTTGGTGTTCTGGTGACTAGAACATCAAGAAAAGGGAGTTTTCCATCAGACTCTGTCTCCATTGTAAATTTAATATGAGGATGCATATTATTTAAATGTAAGAAAAAACCATCTAATTTATTTTTTCCATGTTGCCATATGACAAAAGTGTCATCTATGTATCTGAGCCAAATGAGAGGTTTTAAAGATGATGATTCTAAAGCACGAGTTTCTATATATTCCATGAATAAATCAGCTATTACTCCTGAGATAGGTGAGCCCATAGGAGTACCAAAAACTTGTCTGTAATGCTGTCCATTGTATACAAAATATGTATTTAAGAGACAATGTTTAATTAAAGCAATAATATGGTCTGGTAAATTGCAACGTTGTGAGATTATATTTAAAGCTTCATCAATTGGAATGTTTGTAAACAAAGACACGACATCAAAACTGACCAGAATGTCATTAGCATTAATTTTTAAACTTTTTAAAACAGAAATAAAATGAAGAGAGTTTTTAATATATGATTTAATAGATGGGATTGTAGGTTTAATGAAATCCGATAAGTATCTGGCTAAAATATGAGTTGGAGAACCTATTGCACTTACTATTGGACGAAGGGAGGTATCTGGTTTGTGAATTTTTGGAAGTCCATAAAATTTTGGACAGACACAAGATTTTTCACGAGGGATTATTTTATTTTTTATCTCTGTTTCAATAGGTGATTTATTAATAATAGCTTTTGTTGTTTTTTCCAAATATATAGTATGATCTCTTTTTGATAGTTTGTAAGTTTTATCATTAAGCAGATCTAAAATTTTATTATGGTAAATGTCACGATCCATTACAACTGTGGCATTACCTTTGTCAGCTGGAAGTACAACAATTGATTTGTCCGAATTTATACTATTTAATGCTTGTCTTTCTTTCTTTGAAATATTATTTTTAGGAAGCTTAGCTTTTTTAAAAATATTACAAATCTCAGCTCTAGCCAAATCAGCCGATGTAGAATCAATTTTATCGAGAGCTGATTCAACATTACAAACAATTTTCTCAAAAGGTATCCGGGAAGGTGTTAAAGCAAAATTGAAACCTTTTTCTAAAACCGAAATTTCATCTGTGGAGAGGGCTTTCCTAGATAAATTATAAATGGTTTTTTGATTTGGATACATAATGTTTGGGGAATGTGTTCTAATTAGCATTTGCAATTTTTTCTTTTGCTTTGCTGTTACAAATTCCTAATCTTTAAATGATCTAAAACTTGCAATACAATCAAAACTAGTCCACGGTAAAGGATGTATTTTATTACTAAGGAATAAACGTAAATGTAGCAATACTTTATCAATTTTGTCTAAATTTTTCCGAGTTTCTTTAATAAAAGAGTTTAAAATAATATTGCTAGTTTTCCTTAGAATTTTACTAACATTATAATTGTTCTTGTGAAACACAATTTTACAGCAAGTGGGTAACATTGTAATTTTTGCACGCTAATAAAAAAGATAAATTACAAAGTAACTTACATTTCTTAATCCACGTTCTTTCAAATATACGAAGCTGTTTAAAAATTTCCTCCCCGTAGTACCAGGATCATATCCAGATGTGATAATCTCTACCAATGCAAAATTAGAGAAGCCATTGGGATACTTAAAAGGCCAGATTGTATCAATAAGCGAGATGATACATGCAAACTTCTTCCTATTTGGAAAGATTTTTTTAAAAAACATTCCTAAATTTAACATTTTTTGCTATTGGTGAAATTTTAACATTTTATTCAAATCAGTGATTGTAGCGCCTCTACAACCGTCTTTCTATTTTTTATAACTCTGTGGATGGCTTGTGTGACCAAGTCGAAACGTCAGTATATTAATATTAAAAGTTTTTAACACGGATGAACCCACAAAATATGTATTTTATATATTTAACCTGTGCAAATCTTCGTTTTAACATATATATATATATATATGCAAATCTTCGTTTTAACATATATATATATATATATATAAACATTACAAGCATAAAGCTAAACTAGTCAATATATAATTAAAATTACCCCAAATTCAACCAGACCAGCATATAAATAATATTAAAACACTACCAAAGGTTTCACTGCTACAAGCAGATGTCTCAAGTGTAAAGAACTACTAAAACTACACAATATATATATAATATATATATATAATATTAAACATTACCCACAAATCCATTCACTTTCCATCCACCCTTAATATTAAAAGAACTCTTAAATAAATTAATTGCTTCAGAATAATAAATTTTCAATAATAAAGATTCTTTAATTCTTTTTATGATTTCATTTCTCTCAAAGAAGACAACCTTAGCTTCATCAAAATCAATAGTGTGACCTGTATTTTTTTCATGGACATACAAAGCAGAACTAAGATATCTATTTTTAACTCTACTTTTATGAACCTTTATTCTTTCATTTAAACTCAAACAACTCTGACCTATGTAAACCTTCTTCCTTGTTTATTTTGTAAGAAGGTTTACATAGGTCAGAGTAGTTTGAGTTTAAATGAAAGAATAAAGATTCATAAAAGTAGAGTTAAAAATAGATATCTAAGTTCTGCTTTGTATGTCCATGAAAAAGATACAGGCCACACTATTGATTTTGATGAAGCTAAGGTTGTCTTCTTTGAGAGAAATGAAATCAAAAGAACAATTAAAGAATCTTTATTATTGAAAATTTATTATTCTGAAGCAATTAATTTATTTAAGAGTTCTTTTAATATTAAGGGTCGATGGGAAGTGAATAGATTTGTGGGTAATGTTTAATATTATATATATTGTGTAGTTTTAGTAGTTCTTTACACTTGAGAAGTCTGCTTGTAGCCGTAAAACCTTTGGTAGTGCTTTAATATTATTTTTATACTGGTCTGTTTGAATTTTGGATTTGGGGTAATTTTAATTATTTATTTGTGTGTGTGTATATATATATATTCTAATCTATCAAAAGAAGACGACTATTAAAATAAATGAGCGAATTCAATAAAGAGAATTCGGAAAGCCTAAACTCTTCCTTCTAGGACGGGTAGCAAATCCGTATATTACCTAATATAGCTCGACGTTAGGTTAGTTATAATAATTCAGCTACAGTGATATGCAGTTCAGACAGAGATAGAATAAAAAAAAATTATCATTAATAAAATAAATTTAAAAATAAAATTTAGAATAAACTAACATTCTTTCTCTATCCAAAACACATTCTCTGAGCTGTAAGTACTTGCACTGTTCGACAATGATGATGATGATTTCATGTCATTGTTAATATTACTGACTAAAACAAAACATTCATTAATTTGCCAATATGATCTCAATATTTTATTATTATACAATCAGAAGTTTCAATCTCTTTAGCCATGCCACGCTTGTAATATTGATCATAATGAATCAATATCCAATTTAAGAGCACTTATAATAATGACACTAATCTCAGGGTTCTCTGTTATATTTAATAAAAATGCTCGGCAGTATTGTGTTGTCGCATATGACTGACATTCTGGTCGGCTATAGGAAACATTTATCTTATTTAAATTCCATGTGTCTTCATCCACATATCAACTATTATAATATTTAACGAGATGATAACTATATTTAACAACAACGCATAATTTTGAATAATACAGCCATTTTATCCAGAATCTCAGTCGGAATGATGAAAAGACAAGGGTGCTTTTGTGTCCTTCCATTATCCATGACAACACAATAATTTGACTATGATTTATTACTCAGACACTTCACTTAAAAGTGTACTTAACAATGTGCAACCAAAACCTACTAGTTTGGGAATAAAGTGATTTTACACACATATAAAATAAAATGTCTTGGTCTGAAGTTTTCAATTCCACAAATAATTCTTATTAAATTAAACTATACTGAAATATTCTGATCTGCCTGCAATTGTCTATCTGGTGTATTGAATTTAAGATTTCATAAATGATTTTGGACTCAAGAAAGTATTGCAAGTATTATGCCAATACACTTTTATTTAGCACACAAGAAAAATGACTCAAAACAAATTGTAACAAGACTATAATTTATTATTAAATTTTAACAAGATGATGATTTATTATTACAGTTTAACAAAACTATCCTTTATGATTAACATAATAAACAAACATATACAATTTATTTGATCCCATATGGATAAAACAAAATATAACTAACAGTAATTCGTCTATACTTTTAGACCTGGATTCGAACTACTTCTTCATCTTCTTTTTACATTTATGCAAATTGAATATAACAAAATAAATATTATTATCGATACATTAACTCAGCCGTTTAGTGTATCTTATATGAACGGCTGCTTAACTTTATTAACTAACTATTTGTTTTAAAATAAAAATAATCTGATTCTAGGCAATGCGTACAAACGTTTTTTTTTTATTATTATCATATCTTTAATTGAATGATAGTTTTTATTTAGATAACTTATTATAATTTATGGGTTATTTATCAAAAGTGACACTTATTATTTTTAATATTTACCTTAATAACAACTGAAGTTGTTATACACACTGTTTTTCTCAGTATAAGTTATATTGTGAGTGCTACTTAATAATTAACCCGAATTAAACCTAGTATTTGAACCCTCCATTGGCAAATAAAAATTTCTAAATCACGCAATTTTAAACTTACTCTCCATTGACTTATGTGTGTATTACCAGCACTATTCCGCCGCACAATCCAGACATTGACCATATATACTAGCACGCTATTTTTACTAAATGGATCTTGAGGAATTAACCTCCAATATACCCGTTATCTTGCCATAACTTTCTAAACAAAACACAATATTCAACACCTTCCGTGGTGGAATTATCTCTATTTTCTCATGAGGAATATGGAATAACACTGACTATATTAAAATAGTTTGGTGGGTCCTTGCCTCTTACTTGGGCATAATAGCAACACACACCAAATATAATCCTCTCCTGGGATTTTAACGAATGAAATACACTAAATACGATATAAATTACTGATCGCCCTAACTCTGAGAAGCGATCACTTGGGTTATAAACATACCCGAATATTAGATTTATCTATTCCCCTCATGGAAAATAAAGCTTTTGGGGAGATCATTTTCCATCCCACAAAATAGATACATTACAATTATCACTTATGCGAATATTAAGCATATACCAATGCTATATCGGGGCAAGACAAGCAAATACACTAATTACACTAAATTTATGTTCCGGGGTATACTTAGATCAACGTCTGAAATCAATGGATAACACAGAATAAACCATAATAATTTTCGCCTTTGCCAAAGAAACATTCAACAAGTAATTGGTAGTATAGTATCTTAAACTAAATTAAGTGAATGCGTTAATAAAGAATAATTGGGAATAAGTTCCGCAATTAACATAGTATAAATTTGTTTCAAACTTTAAATAAATAATATTCTGTATAGCACTTCTCTTTAATTACTTCTGATAATTTTAACTAGATATTTTACCTATTAAGTATCTGAATTTTTCTTCCTTTACGCATCTAACATATAAATTTATATCCATAATGCATATCATAAGTAAACACATTTTATAAAAAAAAAATTTTTTTTTTTATGTCGAATATAAATTTAACCTAGAATAAGTATATGAAAACATACCTCTATGATTACAAGGTCATTTAAATATTACTTGATTATACAGCCTTTCACCTGTGATATAAAAAAAATACACATAGTTTTACAAATTAGTAAAAAAAAATCATTACTTAACAAGTGATTATTATCTCACTAGAAAAATGTTTTTCCGTTGGGCAATTTATCTAGATGAAGAACTTGATCCGTTCGTAGTTCACGAAGCAAAATTTAAAATAAGAAACACATTTTATTATTTCATTTATATAAAAGTTGCCTCCATTCTGGTGCAATTAATAAATTAAGCGAAGAAAACATAGCAGCGTTGGATATTAACTCTTCCTTGAATTAACTGATATAATTTTGGGATCCAAGAAAACAAAACATATTTTAACATGACGAATACTGCAGCTGACTTATGTAGATCTAAAGTTTTAAAGACTCCAGTTGATGTATAATATAACATATTATATTAAGGTTATAATTAAGTCACTAATGTTTGTAGTTTTTATTCCTACTCTAGGAATTGTAATTTTTCTTTAATAATGAATTCTCCGTAAAATGCACACATATAAATTTTCTGATATTGCCTTGAGAAAATTTATATATATATTTTTTTTAAAATATACAGGTGCATAAGTAAATATCCTTGATCATTAATATTATTTTTAGATAATTTTCAGTGAATAAAACATATTTTAACGTGGGGAGGTTACATTATTTTCAAAGCAGACAATGTCCTTTAGAAAGAGCGCGAAATTTTCTAGTTAACTTTCCTTGGCTTTTCTAATATGTCTTTTTAATTATAATTTTTCTTTTATACCACGAAAAGATTATTAAATAAGGTAAAGTTAACAAATAATTGTTTATTTCATGGAAATTACTTATATTGCTTAATTTAAATATAATGACGCTTTCCGTGATTACTGTAGTCAATACGGTCATTTTGAACTTTAGCATACGATAGTATATTTTTGCATATAAAAAGCTTTAAAATAGGTAGATGGCACCAGAAAACAGAATATCTTATCAAATAGGATTAGCAACGCATGATATTATTAAAAATTTACTGGACTTATATTTATTTCTGCAATAAAAATATAAAAAAAATTTGTTACCGAATTTCAGTACTGCTTCCTCCTTGTAAAACTAAAGTCAGACTAAACTTTCCTCAAAATTTTGGCGATCTTGTTTTAGCGACCTCTTACAGAAAAATAATCATTTAATTATACATAAACAAAAGAAAAGGAAAAAAACAAAACTTATTACAATTATATTTTTCCGTATAATTTAAATGGATTACCAAGTAAATTGACAAATAATGAAAAATAAGAAATATATTTAATCAATAATGTTTATTAGTGGTGTATATTTCTGTATACATTATTATCTAAATTAATTTAAAAATTACCAGAAGTTATTGTGTTTTATGATAAGATACTCATCCACTCTCCCTCTACCCATCCAAAATCAATTACTGTTTATAATATGTGCTTTTATACTATATTAAATTGCTCTTATTGTTAATATTTTTAATTAAATTATTCATGCTCTTCTTCAAAATGACATTGGATTACCAAATTTATTAGCTGTTTGCTTAAAACATGTTAAAGTGAGTAAATAGCATATTTTATTAATCACTTAATATTATTATTATTTTACTTTTTTATTTCCTAGAAAAGGATAGCATTGTTTTCCTGTGGAAATAATGCTAAATAAACCAAGTGTCAATAACACTAGGTTACAATATATATATATATATATATATATATATATATATATATATATATATATATTGTAACCTAGTGTTATTCAGACGTATATATATACTAGTCTCTGAAATGAAATATAATTAATTTATAAGACAACTATATACTTAAACAATATATAATAAAAATGAAAGAAAAAATAAGAAATGGATTTCTATTTCATATTCCAAGGATATATATGAAATTCTAAATGATAGAGAAAAAAAAATCTTAATATAGATATTGGATGGAAAAATAATAAATCATTAAAAAAACTAGTAAGTATTTCTAAAATAAGGAATGATAAAAATGATAGGGTAGGAATAGTTTATAAAATTATTTGTAAAAGACGCAAGATGACATACATAGGTCAGTCAGCAAAAAGTAAGATAGAAATGGGTAAAGAGCATGACAGCTATAAATAAGAAAGATATTAAATCAAGACCATTTTGCCATTTTTTAGAAACAAGACACATTATGAATTGTGAAGAAAGTATTGAAGTTATTAAATATTGTAAAAATTATAAAGAAAGAAAGTATATGAAACATTGTATATACATGAAAATAAAGAGAAATGTATGAATTTATTACAAGGGTCGGCAAAGTTAGGAGGAAAATTGTCATTAAATAAAAATTGGAAAATATAAAAACATCTTTATTATTAAGTTTGACCAGTAGATAATGTGTTAAGATAATATGTAAAGCATGTGAATTTTTTCAATTGTTATAATATCTTGACAAGGTTCATTTTTGAATGAAAATCGATTAGATATTAATAAATTTATTATTTATATATTGTTTAAGTATATAGTTGTCTTATAAATTGATTATATTTCATTTCAGAGAATAGTATATTAGAAAGACAACATAATGGTTTTATAATGCCATCTTGTGATATATATATATATATTGTAAGTGTAAAATCAGGCCGATTTGCTTGTGCCTCACAACTACCTATCATGCCGAACCCGTTGCGGCACTATAAATTGTAACCGTAAATTGTGTGTGTGGTCCCAACTACATAACGTAAGTGCGCTAAGAATCTTAACTTCTATCACTGATCAATTCCCACTGCACATTATCAGCTATTAAGAGCTGTAACCAAAAGCATATCGTGCTATCTATTTAATGCACCAAAGACCACAATCAACATCTGGAGCAACTTACCATAGATCAAACCAATGATCTAACATAAACTTTATGATTTAATTTGATCGCAGCCAGGGTGTACCGCGAAGACATATCATAATAGTATGATAAAACACCTTAAACAAATTATAAGTGCAATTTTATTATTTTCAAACCTTAATTTGCGATTTTTATTGTATGAGACCCGATGGCCGACCATGTACAAGATGGCGTAATTTGTGGAATTACATAAGATTATGAAATTTTAAATCATCTATATGATTTCTAATACGAATGCTAGTCCAGGTAAAGCTTTGCAATAAATAAATATAAATACTTGGGTTCTTTTTATTTTTATAGTTTACTATATCACTGAGACTCTTATTATACTAACAAATGACAATTTAAAAAAAACATTAAGTAAATACGTTCACTCATGTTATTATTTGGTAAATCTGTTTACAAGTTTAATAATTAATTTGTATGGTATACTAGAATCAAATATTGTACCCCACACATCATAAACTACCAAAGACGAAAAGCATCCAAATGTTTTATCACAATATTACTAAACTCTTATATCATGTTGATGATAGTATGTACTTCAATGTATGCTCTATCCAAGGTTTATGATTTCTGATTTTAAGAATGACACATAGCAACGGCACAGTAAGTTTAATTAAAATCAACTTTTATTTACAAAATGATTAATAATAAGTAATTAATTCCCAACGTAATAATTAAATAAATAAACAAACAAATAAGATAAATAACTTAAAATTCCATCAACTTTCTTCAAGAACATGTTATAGGTACAGTTTTAAAATCTAATCATACCTTATATTTCAAATTTTTATGTAGTGAATGTATTGAGAAAATTATACTAAATTCAATATCATTTCATGAGATATTCAACGTCATTTCCAGATTCAATAAATCCCTACCGTAAACTTATAATAATATAATAAATAATATTATATCTGTAAGCTTTAGCTATAATCTAATCATTAAGTAAATGAAAATTTAAACTTACATCCCAGTAAATAATAATTAACCAACAGTTAATTATTTTGAAGTAACTTGATTAGAATGTCCTGCTACCATTTGATGATTTAACTTAACAATTATACTGATAAATGAAAGAAGATGATTTAGCAGATCAACTAAAATCTTTTGCCCAACTTAGATCTATGAAGTAAACATATTCCTGTGGATGTATTCATCTACACGAAGGAATTAAATAATTTATACCATCATAACGCAATAAGTACAAATACACCATTCCGCGGATTAACCACTAGCGCAGGAATGAGTATAAAATACCAAAATTGGCAATTAAATAATCTGCGGATTAACCACCAGCACAGATTAATGCCCTGTAACATTATAAAAAACAACATTACCATTTACTTCACATTAAAGTGCCAAATCATCATCCTCAGTTATTCTGACTATTCAGAAAACACTAACACTTTAGCAAATATGGGTTCTTGTATAATAAAATGCTAAGCTAATCAGGACGACTAATGTACTAACTTCTCTTACTTAAACTAAAACATGTGTAATATAATATAAGTAATAGTATTATATAGGAATACAAATCTGGAAAGATTAACAAAATACCCCATAAAGATTTATACATCTCATGAATACATTTAGTACTTTTCAAGCTGTTTCGCGAGCGCTATTCTCTTGAATAAATATTTTATTCAACCCTTATTGATTTAAACTTAATAAAATATACTTAGGAACTTCACTTGCAAGTTCCGATAACGATAAATGTAAAGCAATGCATTATGCATCTAACATAAAATTTAACAGGTGTGTGTGTGATATAAATTAAATGTAAAGCATTTTACAGTTCAATACATGAATTATAACAGGTGTGTATGTCACAACTTGGATTGTATAACGTTTTATAACTCCGAATATGATCCGTGGGATCCATGTACGTTATGTCGAACAATAAATCTATGAAGCAATAATTATAACTATAATTTAATTCCATACATGCAATTTTATCCATTGTATTGGTTATTATAATCAATATTTGATGAATAATTTTACGTGGCTCCTAAGATATGAAACAACTTCAAAATATGAAACGCAGAATTTAAATGAAAATGTTTTCATTAAGTTATTAATCTCTACATTTCTATATTAAAATGTTCCAATTTTATTACATCCATGCGAATATTTATCCATCCACACTTAAATATAGGAATATTAATTATAGCACTTAATTCAATCATTCCAAATTGACGATAAAACTAGAAATAGCTTTGATTAATTATTTGAAGTTTATTTATTATCAAAATGTTAAACAAATTTATTAGCAAATATATTACTGGCATTGTAGAATTAAATATCAATCAATACTATATTTTTATCAGAATTAGAAACGGAAATATTTAAAATATGTTGATAACTTTAACATTTTACTTTAATTTAGACTTCTTTTTATTTAAAAAGCAAATTTTCATATTCATAACTTCTGTAATTAAAATACTTTTAAATGTTTTCCAAATTGTAAAATAATAAATATTTCAAAACATACCAAATTCTTGCAATCAATTCTTTTAAAATAGGAAGCTCCGACATTTCAATGTAATATTAGGAAATTATTACCGGTGATTTGACCCACTTGGCCAGCCGACTTGAACAGACTTTTTAATTTAGCAAGGCATCTTCTAATTAAATACCACTATGTTATTTACGTTTATAGCAAACTTTGTGGTAGTCCGATTACTTATTTTTTTTTACTTTAAAATAAGCTTGGCAAATTTACACTACTTGCCTTTACCATTTTCTTTTCATTCTCCCTCCAAAAGCAAACTATCAGACAATCGTCTCTTAAATTCGCGCTCTTTTCTTTTTACATTGAGACGCCTACGCAATTACTGTATTTATTTTTAATAATTAATATTTAATTGAACAAATGGTTTTTTAATTCAATGGAAATAATAATTTAAGATCATTTTAAACAAATAAAACAAAATTATTATTTTTAATAATATTTTACCAAATTTTAATGTATTGTTAAATTTTTAAAAAGTTAAATGTTTTGATAGGAGTTAGTATATGGGAAGAAGCAAACTTAAATTTATTAAAATAATATAAGAGAGTAATCTGTTCAAAGTGTAAATCAAGCCAATCAAATCACCAAAAGAAGAAAGAGAAATTTTAATATCAGTTACATCAATAATAATTATATTTTATACCAAAATATATGGTTACAATATATATATATATCTTATTTTTCTATTTTCATATGTATCTAGCCATCTATGTACATATCTACTTATTTATTTATTTGTCTATTTAACCATTTTTTCCATTTTCTGTCTACCTATCTACCTACCTATTTATTTGTGTCCTTATCGAATTACTTATCTATTAATATATCATTATATCTGTCAGGGCTACCGAAAGTAGTTTGCTATTAACTGAAAGGAGACTATTTGATTCCTCTTGGAGACCTTAAAGGAACTGAGCAGGGCAAATTCCTAATGTCCACTCTATACGTTCTTCTCATTGCAGCTGTTACTACTATGTGATTATTCATATAGTATAAGAACATGGATGGGCTGCTCACAAACATGCATTAGCCAGTGTGGTGAGTTTATTAGCTTTTTACCTCTGAGTTTAAGAGCAAAAAACACCATGGTTTTTCTTCTCAGTTGCTTGATAAGGCAGAATGAATGTTTGTGTAAATGATAAATATTTTTCCAATACATATATATTATTATGACAGACAAAAATAAATCATGGCCCTTATTCTTAGGAAGCTGTAAAGTCACCAACCAAGGAAATGGTTGGTGGTCAAAGGTGGAGGGTGCTAAGAATTCCCTGATTGTGGATGCAGACTGCCATTTGATGATGTCATTTTATTTAGGTACTTACAACTGCAGATCACATTCAGTGAAGGAAGATTGCAAGAATTAGGAGAGGAACTGTCTTTTATTAAATGGGACATTATTAGATTTTGTGAAGTTAAAACAAACGGTGAAGAGACAATTGATTTAAAAAGTGGACATGTACTTTATTATAAAGGCACAAATAGTGGAATCATAAGTGGAGTAGGATTCATTATAAATAAAAAGTGGAAAAACAACATTGTGGAGATTGATGGTGTATCAGACAGAGTGGAAAGCTTAGTTATACAACTTAATAGCAGATACCAAATGCAGATAATTTAGGCTTATGCCCCAACATATTCTCTTAATGATGAAGTAGTAAAAGATTTTTATATGGATGTACAAATGGCTACATCTCTAAAAAAAAATTATCTGTAAACTTCTGCCAGTCTGCAAAATCTTATCCTTATTTTTTGCCAGTCCACAGGTGTGAAAAGGTTGAAGACCACTGATGGAAAAAGTACACTTGGTACAAGAAATGTTATTAAATTTTATATTTAAACTCTGTATGAGTGATTTTTCTCATTAATATATATAAACAGAATCTACTAGAATAATTCTACCAAAAATAAAAACTGCCTATATAAAATTAGAGATTAATTTCCTTTGATATAGCCAGATTATGCCATATCCCACCATCTTGAGTAGCAATACATTAATATTTAAAGCTCATTAAACTCACACAACAGTAACATTCCTATATAAATGGCCAACTTTCCATAAATTGTGAATACTAATACAATTACACTGTTTATTCAACACATTATCTGTACTATTTATAAAATATGATTCCTTAATTTTTTTTCTTCAAATCATTTTCCATATACAAAGCAAAACACTGTCAAAGCAGAAATCTCCACTACAAATCATTGCATATTCTGGAAAAACAGATTTAAACCTAAGATATGTAGTGGAGATTTCTGCTTTGATAGTGTTTTGTTTTGCATGTGGAAAATGATTTGAAGAAAATAAGCATTTATTTTTATATAACGCGATGCATACAATTGTATACATTCAAAGATCAGCCTTTCAAGCTAATTGTGCATGCATCTTCTGCGAGTGTTAAATAATAAATGAATACTTCACTCCACAATACAAGATATAGTATTTATGCAAGAATAAAAGGAATCCTCTTATTCCTACAACTTAAATTCTTTTATATGAGCAGAAGACGCATGCACAATTAGCTTGAAAGGCTGATCTTTAAATGTATACAATTGTATGCATAGCATTATATAAAAATAAATGCTTATTTACTTATAATTAAGTTTCACTTAGAGTGACGTTTAGTAAATTCTAGACAATTTCACCGACGTCATTCATTACAACATCATAGATAGTAATTTAAAGTGAGAATTCTACTCTCACACTTCATTCAACAGTACTTCAGATTTGCTCATATAAAAGAATTTGAGTTGCAGGAATAAGAGGATTCCTTTTAATCTTTCATAAATACTATATTTTGTATTGTGGAGTGAAGTATTCATTTATTATTTAACACTCGCAGAAGATGCATGCACAATTAGCTTGAAAAGCTGATCTTTGAATGTATAGATTTGAAGAAAAGAAAAATTAAAAAATCATATTTTGTAAATAGTACAGATAATGTGTTGAATAAACAGGTAATTATGTTAGTATTTACAATTTATAGAAAGATGGCCATTCACCTGGGAACGTTACTTTTGTGTGAATTTAATGAGCTTTAAATATTAATGTATTGCTACTCAAAATGGCAGAATACGCTGTTAGCTGGCCATAGCAAAGAAAATTAATCTTTAATTTTATATAGGAATTTTTTAATTTTGGTAGAATTATTCTAGTAGACTTTGTTTATTATACTAATATCATTTGATATTATATATAGAAAAGTCAATCACTCCAAATTCAAAATTAAAAAAAATGACAAAAACTAAAGAAATTTTTTTTTAACACAACCAATGGTTTCTCTACCAATACATATTTCTCAAGTGCAAATGATTATAAAACTTATCAACAAATTTATACTAAAGATATTTCTTATGATTCATAATTACATCCCGCATATCTTCAATAGTTGTGGATATGTTTTGAAGTTCTTTACACTTGATAAATCTGCTTTGGCAGGAAAACTATTGGTTGTATTAATTTTTTCAAAGTTTTAGCTAATCTTGTTTAATTTTGAATTTGGGGTAATTTAATCATTTTATTGTCCAGTTTAACTTTAGGTTTTTAATATATATATATATATTAAAATACAGTAAAAATCACATTAAAATTAATTTATTATATATATATAACTGACATCAAAATTTACGCTTATTATAATTTTGTTTATTTATTTATTTGTAATTAATTTTATTTCTATTTTTATCAATACATTTATTTTTGATGGGATTGTAATATAAGAATTTGTTTTTCTCTTTGTGTCTCTCTTCTTCTTTTAATTCTTTTATTAAATAAAAAAAAACCCCACATAGTAACAAATGATGCCCTGAAGAAGATTGGAAGTTTTAAAACCACTAAAACATCACACGATCACAGCTTACACAAGCTGTTACAACAATAGTTTTCTTTCCACAGAAGAGTGTGACCCAATGCAAGTCTTAGTAATCAGTAGAAGCAAAAAGATTTGTGCATAAAATTCCCAACTAGTGCCTGCTCACCCAACAGTCTCAAATTAGTTTTTTACCTTGTGGATTTCATCAGTGAAGAGCAATGGATCTGAGAGCACTGCACCTAGATTTTAGGATCTAATGCAACCCTTTAGCAACCACCTTATATCTATTTAGTTTATTATAAAGCTATGAATCCAAAATGAAAATAAAATAATATCAATCGAAGCTCATTCACTTGAATACTCATACAGACCTGAACCCAGGTCAACATCTATACATTTTGTTTGACTAAGCCTTCTTCACCATCATCTTTTGCCACAAGCAAGAAATTAGTCTGGGGATGTTGAATAAATAGCACGAGATAGAGATTTTATACACAGATTTTCTTGCATCCATTAATTACTAAGGCTTGCACTGGATGACATTGTAATACAGATAATTTGCTACTGTTTTAAAAGCATGTATAAACATATTACCTGTTGATAAGATGTTTTAGTGGTTTTATATCAACCCCACTCATAAACTGATGGTGACTGAGTTTTTAAAAATGCAAAGACACCAAAATATATAGATACTGAATTGGGTTCAGATCTATGTGACTATACAAGCAAATGAGTTTGGATTGAAAATGTTATTGTGTTTTCATCTTGGTATCATAGCTTTATAGCTAATTAAATGGTTAAAAGAGGTTGTTGGAGGGTACGTTAGATCCTAAGATCTAGATTCAATGCTCTAATATCCAAGGCTCCTCACTGATGAAAGTCACAAGGTAGAAACTAGTTTGGAGTTATTAGTTGAATAGGCACTAGATAAGGATTTTATGCACAAACCATATTGCACGGAGAGTTTTCATATGTTTTAAAACTTAAAATTGACCATAAATGATAGATTCGTTTTTAGTTCAAATTTTGTGGGTATAAAAATATAAAAAAATCACTCCTATTGGTTGTTTGATTAGTTTTACTTCAGTATACTCATAAAACAATAATCACATTTTTTTTATAACATTTCTATGAAACAGAAAACTGACCATTTTTTTTAGAATTACTCTTGCTTAATAATTTTAAGCTTTATGTTTTTAATTATTGATTTATACGTTAAAAATTACGATTGAATAATAATTTAAATTTTTATATGTAAATAATATTGAGTGTCTTAGTTTAGAGACGAATGCATAGTTGACAAACTTGCAATAAAGATAACTGTTGATAATTGTTTATAAGCCTATACAAATTTATATACATATACTGTTGATGTAAATACTTTTTAGTATGTAATGTAAGTAAAAGGAGTTGATTAGATAACTATTTATAATTATTACTCTGGCTAAATATGGTATCTAACAATTCTTGATGACATTCTAGCTTTAAAACTATTGGAATTCTTTAAAAATATACTGATCCATGAAACTATGTTATAAAAAATAAGTGACACAGAAAAGATTACAATAGTTATCATAAAATACTATTTACTTCAGCAAAAATATTTTCAAAGATGATCTAAAAGATGTTATTTCTTTGACATAAATAGTTACCAATTAAACAGTGTGGATTTACAGAATCAAATAAAATAATAAGTATGACTTATGTTGCCAGTAGAATACAAAAAAAAATATTAAAAGTCAAGATATAATTTATATATTGATTTTATACATTTCGTAAAAACATTTTATTGAACAAATTATTATATATTTGAAATTAGATATTTGTCTATTAAAATTTATTCATATCCTATAGTTCCTATAAGGCAGTGTTATTACTGTTATGTAAAATCAAAGATTCTTAAAATGGCATGAGGTCTCATGAGCTATAATTGTAATTAAAATTTTTATGAAAGTCATTTTTAGAATCAGGCATCAATTTACTATCGGTTTGAAGATAGAAATTTTATTTTGAAACTATTAACAGCAAAAACTTCATCTTGGCTTCTAGTTTTGTAGTAAAGTGATGATTTTACTACTCTGATTAATAGAATGTTCTTAAGAGTTTTGAATGAAACCTATTAAGACTTTTGATTGAGAATGGCAAAAAAATCTTCAGCATCACTTGAGAAATGGATCAATTTGAATAATTTGAGATAAACAAAGGTTTTAATATGCTGTTGCTACATTTAATAAATAAAAGATATATTTTAGAAAGTTACTACTTTTGCCAATTTATTTTATAAAAGTAAAATATGATACCCTGCAAACAATGTAACACAAAGCAATAGAAAACTTTCACCTGTTAAAGGTTTATATAGACTGAGAGAATATTAGATCAAGAGGTATATTTTTTACATTGTAATACTATAAAAACTACTACAACAAAATCACATTTTTATTGGCATATGCTTTATTTTCTGATAGAAATATAACCTCTTATGTTGTAAATATTTTTTCAAAAAGACTTTTAAAAAATGCAATGTTGATATTTCTAATGGGAAATAATGATCGAGAATAAAATATGATAGAGGACTATAATGAGGCAAAATAATGATATTTTTTAAAAAGGGAAGTTAAAAGGCATCATCACAAGATATCAAATTAATAGGAAAAACAGCACTAGATATGTAACATATTTCAAGCTTATACATTATTTTTATCTTTTTCTTTTAAAATGTATTTTTGTCTGAAGTTAAAATGATCATACTCATTTATAAATGACTGAGGATGATGAATAACATATATAATATACATATTAACTTTGCATATATATGTTAGCAAGATTGCAGTGCTTGGCATTGAAAGTGCTCTGAGCCAAGCAGAAAAATGATAAATGAATAACCCACCACACTAGGCATATTAATATAGTATGCAAAGTTATTATAAATAAACAACGAAGTAGAAGTAAAATTAGATAATGTATATAAATAGCTATTTCTGTTTCGTTATATTAAAATTTCAGTTAAATTTTATTTCTGTAACTCTAACGTTTTAATTAATTATCTATAATAAATTGTAAAAGTCCTACATTAAAATTTATGCAATAAAATTAAGTTTGTAAATATTCGGTCAAATAAAAGTTATATTGCTCGCGAAATAATAAAATATTCGTCCACTTGAAATGTTGGATTAATGCTGGCTTTATGAAACTAAAAATCATACATAGATTCCAACTTAAGTTATAAATTTTGTAAAATATATCTCTTTTTGGACATTTCAAAAAATTTTCATATTCATTGAAATTTGTCACATTTAGTGCAATAAAGGAATCAAGAAATTGCTAAGGTATCTTTGTGGTATTCCAGGATAAAAATAAATCTTCTCGTAAATACACTCTAGTCAATATTTTTAATAAATAAATAAAATATTTTTTGTTAATGAGACGATTTCTCTGTGAGTGAAATTATTTATTTATTTTCATCACACTCAATTATATTAAAGATAACTTAATTAAAAAGCCATTTCTAATCAAAATTTAAAATGTAATATAATCATAACTATCAAAAATAGCTTTTTAAAATTATTAATACATCGATATACATTAAAATATAGTAAATAAAAGTAATTTATAAATATATAGAAAAATAATTACCCGAAAATTACTCTGCTCGATTAATAAAATAATTTCGAATTCATTTTGTTCTTTCAGCAAATTTAGTTTCTCATTTACATCCCAATTATTCGCCAAGCACTTTAAATTTTCATTGATAAAGTCAATAGTTAGCCACAAATTTATGGAATTTGAATGCAAATGTAAAGTGCAGCTACAAAAAAAAATCAATACAGTTTTTATTCATTTAAGAGCAATATACAGTAAATAACAATAAAGATTCAAAACATAGATATTAATGTTTTGAACAAATGCTAGTAAATTATAAATATTATTTTTAAAAATCCCCAAAATAAATAATTAAGTATCTAAACAATTAAATCTGTATTCATAATCCCTCTAGATAGTATTTTGAAGATAGAAGAATAAAAATAACAGAACAGTTTATAGTAATATGTAATGAATGAAGACCTTACAAGTAAAAACATATTATAAAATATATTGTCTATTTATTTATTTGTGAAATAGAAATACAGTCTTCATTTGTAAGTCTTTTCGGCAGACTTTCTCAGACAAATAATAAAATAAAACTATTTAGTGATACATCTGACTAATGGTCTTTATTTACATAGTAACAGGATGGGGTGGTAGGAAGTAATTGCAATTTAAAATAAAATATCAATAATTTACAAAAGTATATATGTATGATATATTTAATGAGATCAAGAAATCTCTGAGAGGTCAGTCAGTCACTCCTTAGAATAACTAAAATAACTATACATCAATCATATATCAACCAGCATTATCAAAAAGTAAAAATCAGTCTAAGTTAAGTAGGAGTACTACTCAAAACACCATTCATTTTCATGAATGATCCACAATAAAATATAATAAAATCAACAATCAATGTTGTTACTGTATTTGAGCAATAAAAATATAAATCAACAGCCAACCTTGTGACTGGATCAAAAATGGGTCTTCTGTAGACCAGGCTAACTATTGAGCCTTTGCAAGCTTGGGACAATTATTTAACCATTAATTTGGAGGCACAAACTAAATGCAAATCCATCAGAATACATAATCAAAAAAATCTAAATAATAATGCTGGGATATTAAAACATGTTGATCATCATCAATGCTCAGGCCACTTGTAATGGCCAACTATAAACTTAACTTCTAATAAAACTAAACTGAAATAAAATATAATGCATGGGCTTTAAAGAGTATTCTCTTTTGTGCCTATCAGGATGATGATTGATCATCTCTGGATGTGAAAATGTGTTAAATACCCATCCCCATTCATATATTCATCAGTTATACTTGAATCTAGCTCAGAGAACACAAGCTCTACTACTATAATGGAGACCAAGAGATGATTTACATAATATTCTATAATTATTTACAATTAAGACAGTGGAATAATTTTTACAATTGAATAAGTTTATTGGATAACAATAAAAAATGAAATTAAGATCTTATACGATAAGTCTTCTGATTTTGAATAATATACAATAATATTAAGTTATCACATTGTAATTTATAAGATTACTATAAAATTCAAGTTATTACATTGATTTACAAAGTCTCTTAATGAGTTAACATATATATATATATATTATTCTACACGAATAAAGTGTAATAAACAGAGCACAAAAACATTAATTATAAACAACAATTAGCCAAGCGCTTTCGGTACTGTGTACCAGAATCATGGCGACATACTGGAACTGAACGGTTCAGTATGTCACCATGATTCTGGTATACAGTACCAAAAGTGCTTGGCTAATTGTTGTTTATAATTAATGTTTTTGTGCTCTGTTTATCATGCTTTATTCATGTAGAATAATTTTCATTATCTGACAGAGTTTTTATATTATATATATATATATTGTAACAGTATATAAATATGCCGTTACATTAATTTAAAATAAAATCTTAAAGTTCGCAAATAAAAATAAAATCTATTAAAAAACTAAAAGCTAAAATGTTTAAAAATATTTTTTTTATAAATAAAAAAAAGTATTTGAACATACTTTTTTATAAAAAAACAAAAGATTTACATATAAAAATATTTTAATAAAGAAATAACGTAAGTAAAAATAAAAACAGGTATTAATTAATTCCTGTAATCTGTAAATGGAAATGATTGTTTATTAATTGAAAAGCAAGCTAGAATTGGGGCTCTTGTGTAATTAAAAAGTCAGATTAAAAATTAGATAAGAGAATAAAGAGAATTTAGCTTGACCAATGGAAGCACCAAGCCTCTCGGACCCTAATGAAATGATGGATTAGTGACATTTTGTTGATTGAATCTGTGTGGATACTATAAAAAGAGAAATACAGTTTTCCTGAAAGTTTCCAGCTTGCTTTTGTAATACCAGGATTGTTCCAGCTAAGGCTTCCTTTAGATAGACCGTGTTTCAAATAAAGACTCCATGGAAATTATCACCAGGAACCGGAAGCTCTTCTACTGTAAGATATATGAACTGAACAATTGTTAAAATCATAAAATTAATTAAGAACTTTCATCAAGAGTTGACAAGTTTAATAAACAAGCTAACCTAAATTTTGAATGGACTTTTATCTGACTTTTGTAAATTTTCAGATCAATTAATAATGTTTAATTTTATATGTTTTGCATTTAATAAAATACATTTCCATTTTTTTTTCTTATTGTATAAATTATTTAAATGCATGAAATTTAAGTTGGGTATAGACATTGCATAGATTCGTTAGCGGTTAATTATGTTGCTGTTTCATATTCGATTGGACTATATAGGTCATTGATGTCATTGAGGCATCTTATGATGAATGCTATTAGGTTTCTTGTATTCACTCTGCAATTGACATTATCGATGACTTTGTATTTTGATTGGGTATGTTTATTTTGGAATGTTTTTAATCGTGGAATCTGTGCAGCCGATCTATACTCAACATTATAAAACAAATTTTATAAAATTCATCTGTGCAAACGTATCTAAATGTTAAATTTAAGTCAGGCGTGAATGGCTATATAGTTTTGTAAAGTTATATTAAGGGAGGGTAATCTTAGGTTATTCATTTTGTAGTTGACTTAGGTCAATGGATTGGATATATTTGTGTAACTAGTAGATGTAGTATAAGTTTCGCTATGTGCAGAATCACTGTATACACCACACCTATCCTTTGCCTATGGATGGGATTGTAAGTCGGCAAAAAGGACCGTGGTCCCTTCCTATGGAGTTTTTATTTTATTGTTCTTCTTGCCATACAGATGTAACATTCCTGTATTGGTCAAGAGTCAATTTCTTCTCTAACTATACTGTTCAGATGTCCATTCCTGACAGTATAGTATATTTGTGCTGTTGTATTTCATGCTACATTGAATACATAAATGTATCAGATAGATTGACGCTGATTTGACTGTGAACTTTTGGCCTAAGGTTAAATAAGGGATAGAATATTTTCTTTTCAAATGCAGATCTATGTAGTCTATTCATACTCGATCCTCTAAATAAAATATTAAACTCATTATTGCAATCTATTTAAAATTAAAAGTTACTATAAAAATATAAAATGTTAAATGTATTCCTCAAAATTTATTTTTACGTGCATTAATAAACGTTTGTGTGTTAATTTCTGGCAGTGGCTTTTATTTTTTTATATATACAAACTAAACAAGTTATTTCTTATTTTTGTGTCTCCATGAGCTAGTGACAATGGGCTAACGGTCTAAATATTTAAATAAAGTGGAATCTTAGCAGCGCGTATCTGCCTACTTTATAAATTTTTCTAGGCTCAAATGCCTAGATGGCGCTCTTGTAGTGCAGATTGTGGTTAGATTCAATCTCCACTTTCTTTTGGATCATTATAACTGGTGCTGGGTGTGAATGGCTATATAGTTTTGTAAAGTTATATTAAGGGAAAGTAATCTTTGGTTATTCATTTCATAGTTGAATTAGGTCAATGGATTGGATATATTTGTGTAATTAGTATATGTAGTATGAGTTTTGCTACATGCAGAATCACTGTATACACTGCACCAACCCTTTGCCTATGGATGGGATTGTAAGTCAGCAAAAATGACCGTGGTCCCTTCCTATAGAGTTTTCATTTTATTGCTCTTCTTGCCATACAGATGTAACATTCCTGTATTGGTCAAGAGTCAATGTCTTCTCTAACTATACTGTTCAGATGTCCATTCCTGACAGTATGGTATATATGTGCTGTTCTATTTTCATGCTACATTGAATACATAAATGTATCAGATGGATTGACGCCGGTTTGACTGGGAACTTTTGGCCTAAGATTAAATAGGGATAGAATATTTTCTTTTCAAATGCAGATCTATGTAGTCTATTCATACTTGACCCTCTAAATAAAATATTAAACTCATTGCAATCTATTTAAATGTAAAATTAAAAGTTAATATAAAAATTAAAAATGTTAAATTTATTCCTCAAAATTTAAATGATTCAAAATTTATATGTGAGTAAATAAATGTTTGTTTGTTATTTACTGGCAGTGGCTTTTATTTTTTATATATACAAACTAAACAAGTTAATTCTTATCTCTGCATCTCCATGATCTAGTGACAATGGGCTAACGGTCTAAATATTTAAATAAAGTGGAATCTTAACAGCGCATATCTGCCTACTTTATAAATTTTTCTAGGCTCAAATGCCTACATGGCGCCCTTGTAGTACAGATTGCAGTTAGATTAGATCTCCACTTGCTTTTGGATCGTTATAACTGGCTACCCAACTTGGGCCGATCTTTAATAAACCACGAGTGCCCTGAAAATTTTTAAAATAAATCATGCCCGTAATATTTTTTCTGAAATATAAATATATTTTTTGTATTAATGAAAAGTTATACTTTGAATTTTGTTTTAAAGGTACTGCAGTAAGAAAAATTGCACATATGCGAGGAATAAAACGTAATAATTATTATAAATCATAATTTTCTTTAAAAAAAAAAGTCTTGTTTAAATTAAAACCCAACCATTTTAAAGTGCCTAAGTAATAGTTAAAAGTAGGAGAAATGAAACTGGGAAGGGAGGGGGCAGAAATTTAGCTGGTAGTAAGGAATCATTAGTCAACATTTTTTTATCATTATATTTGTAATTACTGTTTTGTCTTTTAGAAAAAAAAGTTTTGTCCTTTTGAAATTTCATATATAATCAATTTGTGTAACGTAATTACTAACCCTAAGTAAATTCTTTTTTTTTTTTTTTAATGTTTTTTTTTTTTTTTTTGAGGAAGTTTACTGATATGTAACGGTATATAAATATGCCGTTACATTAATTTAAAATAAAATCTTAAAGTTTGCAAATAAAAATAAAATCTATTAAAAAACTAAAAGCTAAAATGTTTAAAAATATTTTTTTTATAAATAAAAAAAAGTATTTGAACGTACTTTTTTATAAAAAAATATAAGATTTAAATATAAAAATATTTTAATAAAGAAATAATGTAAGTAAAAATAAAAACAGGTATTAATTAATTCCTGTAATCTGTAAATGGAAATGATTGTTTATTAATTGAAAAGCAAGCTAGCCTTGGGGCTCTTGTGTAATTAAAAAGTGAGATGAAAATTAGATAAGAGAATAAAGAGAATTTAGCTTGACCAATGGAAGCACCAAGCTTCTTGGACCCTAATGAAAATGATGGATTAGTGATGTTTTGTTGGTTGAATCTCTGTGGATACTATAAAAAGAGAAATACAGTTTTCCTGAAAGTTTCCAGCTTGTTTTTGTGAGAAGGGCAATAAGATGCACATATCACTCACTCTCTCTCTCTCTCTCATTTATCTCAAATGAAATGACTGTAATACAAGGATTGTTCCAGCTAAGTCTGCCTTCAGATAAACCGGGTTTCAAATAAAGGCTCTGTGGAAATTAACACCAGGAACAGGGAGCTCTTCTACAGTAAGCTATATGAACTGAACAATTGTTAAAATCATAAAATTAATTAAGAACTTTCGTCAAGAGTTGACAAGTTTAATAAATAAGCTAACCTAAGTTTTGAATGGACTTTTATCTGACTTTTGTAAGTTTTCAGATCAATTAATAATGTTTAATTTTATATGTTTTGTGTTTGATAAAAATCATTTCCATTTTTTTTTCTTATTGTATAAATTATTTAAATGCATGAAATTTAAGTTGGGTATAGATGTTGCATAGATTCGTTAGTGGTTAATTATGTTGCTGTTTCATATTCGATTGGAATATATAGGTCATTGATGTCATTGCGGCATCTTATGATGAATGCTATTGGGTTTCTTGTATTCCCTCTGCAATTGACATTATCGATGACTTTGTATTTTGATCAGGTATGTTTATTTTGGAATGTTTTTAATTGTGGAATCTGTGCAGCCGATCTATACACAACATTATAAAACCAATTTTATAAAATTCATCTGTGCGAACGTATCTAAATGTTACATTTAAGTCGGGCATGAATGGCTATATAGTTTTGTAAAGTTGTATTAAGGGAGGGTAATCTTAGGTTATTCATTTCATAGTTGAATTAGGTCAATGAATATATTTGTATAACTAGTAGATGTAGTATGAGTTTCGCTACCTGCAGAATCGCTGTATACACCACACCAACCCTTTTCCTATGGATGGGATTGTAAGTTGGCAAAAAGGACCACTGTCCCTTCCTATGGAGTTTTTATTTTATTGTTTTTTTTTGCCATACAGATGTAACATTCCTGTATTGGTCAAGAGTCAATGTCTTCTCTAACAATACTGTTCAGATGTTCATTCCTGACAGTATAGTATATTTGTGCTGTTGTATTTCATGCTACATTGAATACATAAATGTATCAGATGGATTGATGCCAGTTTGACTGTGAACTATTGGCCTAAGGTTAAATAAGGGATAGAATATTTTCTTTTCAAATGCAGATCTATGTAGTCTATTCATGCTCGACCCTCTAAATAAAATATTAAACTCATTATTGCAATCTATTTAAAATTAAAAGTTACTATAAAAATATAAAATGTTAAATGTATTCCTCAAAATTTATTTATACGTGCATTAGTAAATGTTTGTGTGTTAATTTCTGGCAGTGGCTTTTATTTTTTTATAATGCAAACTAAACAAGTTATTTCTTATCTCTGCGTCTCCATGAACTAGTGACAATGGGCTAACAGTCTAAATATTTAAATAAAGTGACATCTTAGCAGTGCGTATCTGCCTACTTTATAAATTTTTCTAGGGTCAAATGCCTAGATGGCGCCCTGGTAGTGAAGATTGCGGTTAGATTCGATCTCCACTTTCTTTTAGATCGTTATAATATATATATATGTAAACAGATGCACATTTTATAATATACAATGAAAACATTTCATTTAATATAAAATAATTATAAAAAAAATGATTAAATTTTACATATGTGTTATACTCGATAAGCAATGGTATTTGCAATGCAATTGACAGATACACACACACACATACATGCATTTGCATAAAATTTCTGAACATATTAACTTGTTACATAAAAATAATAAATGGTTAAACTTTTTAATTTCTGTTTTTAATTTTTAAATACTTTATACTAGGTTTATTTAAACTGCATGTCAGTGAAATATATTAATTTTTTTACATAACATATTTCAATTGTTATATAAAATACAATAAAAGATTTAAAATTTATATATATATGTGTGTGTGTGACACTGACATTTACCTATTTTAATTTGTTACAGAATAAAGTTATTAAAATATATATTTTCACAATTAAATTCTTTGTTGAAATTATATTATAACATGCACATATTTTTTATGGTGAGTTTTACCTTTGATAGATATAGTTTCCTTTTTTAAAAAAATAAGTACTATCAAATTTTTGACAGTTGATTGATCTAAAATGTCTTTCTTTTTTCTAGTCTAAAAATTTTTTGGAAAATCTTTTTCTTGACTGTTAATTATCATATTTTCTTTTTTTTTAATTATAAATATTAATTTAAAACTTTTTTCTTTATTAATAAACGATTTTAATCTAATATCATTATATATATATATCAGTTATAAAAATATCTTTTACTAAGGAAATTATTTAAAATTTCATTATCATATATAATGCTACTCACCACCAGCTGTATATAAATTTATCTGAGCTTTTCTAGCTTTAGATATGTCAGCATATATATAATTACTTCTTCGCCCATACAAAAGCATTTGGGTTCAAGAAGATAGATGGCCATTCTATCTTTTCCAAAGACTTTATCATGTGTTTGAAGTGTTAGTATTCATTCATTTTATAGTTAAAACCCAAAGTGCATGTGCAACAGTATAATGCTGTTTAAATATTACAGTTTATAAACATCGTGCTATATAAAATAATTGACTTATTTACATACATTTAATTTCAAATAAGAATGATGTATCATAAATTCTAGTAAATTTCACAAGTGTCATTCATTCAAGCATGTAAAAGTAATTTAAAGTGATTATTAATATCTTCATGCTTTCACTTTCAAACACTTAAGATTTGCCCATACAAAAGCATTTAGGTTTGAAAAGATAGATGGCTATTCTATCTTTTCCAAAGACTTTATCATGTGTTTGAAGTGTTAGTATTCATTCATTTTATAGTTAAAACTGAAAGTGCATGTGCAACAGTTTAAAGCTGTTTAAATATTACAGTTTATAAACATCGCGCTATATAAAATAATTGACTTATTTACATAAATTACTTCTTCAGCAAGCTGAGTTTCCTGGGCTAGCTGGAAGATTTTTCTAGGTGAGTTTGGTTTTGTTGATTATCATCATCAGGAAAAATCCATGTAAAATGTTGGTTTGTAGTTGGTCTCCTGTCTAGGATTGTTCTAGGCAAGTAGCTGTCTTGTAGAACACATTTGTGGCTATGAATTTTACCACTGGAAGATGACACATTTCTCCCAAGTGAATTAAAACTACACAATCATAAATTAATAGATTGCTGCTAGATCTCATGCTTTGATTTCAGCTACATCTCATGGAAGCTCAGTATAAATTTTCCAGTTATCTCTCTGTCTAACTAACACCAATTGCTGCAAACTTCAACAAGGTGCAACAAAATATTATAAACAACTTTGCAGTTATCTATATATTGCCAACTACTCTTTCCAAAAACACCATCCATATCATTCTCTCCAAAAAAACACTATCCAGACTGCAGCTGATATTTTTATCAGCCCTTTTATAGTCTTGGTGAAGCAATAACACTATATTTAAAAACAGTGTGTTTTTTATCTCTCTAATTCCTTTTAAAAACAAGCTTGAAATTTTTATCAAAATGTGTTTGGAAAAAGTTGATTTCAATTAACTTTAATCCTTTACAATTTGACCAAAGGTGTGATCTATATATATGTTTTTACTCTCTTCAAGTCACTTTTAATTAAAAGCTACTTTTTGGAATTTTTATTAGTTTAATTAATTAAAAAGATTTCAAAATAGATAATAGAAATTTTTACATTGATAATGTATACAAGCTTGTTTTTAGATTCAAAATCAAAATTATAATAATATATTTATATTTATTCAGACCTTTTAAAAAGTTTAATTTATAATAAAATTTTATTTTAAATCAGAGTTATTTAACTCTTTACAGTCATTATTATTCCAGGAAATGTAGAAAAATATCTACAAAAATTTATGTCTATGTTTATTTCTACTTTTTCTTTATTATATATATATATATGATCACTAGATGGAACTTACTAATAGCTCTAATCAAGCTTTTATGGTAAGCTCCATCTAGTGATCATAAAATGCAAATGTAAAAGCAAGTTATGAAATTTATGACTGGTTTTAATATATATATATATATATATATATATATAATTGTGTTATGTAACCCAACTGACTACAATATATATATATACCAATAATTGAATGTTTTAGCTAGACTATTAATATTAAATATGAAAGCAATTCACAGATATCTGCAATAAGTGCAATTTTTTATTCATATTTAATCAGTAACTCATGGACATGATAGATAGATATTGTACTATGTTTGATTAGATTGAAATTGGCAATTGTCACATTAAAAAAATATTATGATTTTATATATTATTGACTGTTTAGGGCCATCAAGTGATGCATAGTCTAATTTGGGAGTTATTGTAGATATATTCAAAAACAAAATAATATTCACAATTTATTTATTATTATTATTATTATTATTTATGTAATACAATAGGTAGTTTTTTTCTATTAAAATATTACATGAATTTGAATATATATTTTAACAGGGTTATGCATTAACATTTTATTTTGTGACATATTTTTGCAACCATAGGTTTAGATAAATAAATAATAAGTTATATTTTTATATATGTCTGTAATGTGTTAATATTTAAATTTTAATATAAAATCATGTATGTTTAATATGGTATTATTATTTAAAGTATATAAAATGTAATAATCTTTTTGGTAAACAAGCAAATGTATTTTTGTTTGTTTGCTTGTATTTACTTATTTATTTATTTTATGCTCATGTTTGTAATGTAATAATAAAATATTAAAATCATTGACTTTTTTTTAAATTTTAAAATATTTTCTTTTTAAAATTTAAAACAAAATATTTTGTTCAGAAATGTTAGTATGTTTGTTTATAGAACTCTAGTTAAGTGGAATAATTGCTCAATGGATTAAAAGGGGTAAATTTGAAACAATCATTAGATACTATATCTAGTTCAATGACCTATATGTTACATCAGTAAGCAAATTATATAAACTGTCCATGATTTGACTTAAAACACTCTGTCTATATATTTATATCCCTTTAGTTGCTGTACTGTGTTTTACAATAAATAAATTTAAAACATTTAGAAAAAAAATTAATGTAAATTGCATTATGGAAAGCTAAATAGGAAATAACATTTACTCCAAAGAACAATTTGTCTTTTGGGAGTTTAATCCATTTTAATAACTGAAATAAATGGAATTTATTTTAGGTACATTCTAAAAAAATTATAAAATTCCCATGTTGTTTTGCTATATAAAATAATGTGTCTATGTACAAATAAATAATTTGCCAGGGATTATTACTAAATGGACAATGATTGGGATTTAATAAATAACAATTTAATCATTTTAATAAGAATAAAACTTTTATTTTGAGTGTTGTCTAAAATGTTAAACTTTGTTATTTATTTAAATAAACTTTGAATAATTCAAACAAAAAGAAAATAAACTTTTGAGATTATTGTAGGATATTACATGATCACTATCTCTTATACTAGCACATAATTGTCATTAAACAAGGCCAAATTCTTCATACAGTAGTGCCACTCTTTGCCAACCAGAGTAATCAGTGGATGCCAGTGCCTACTCATCCATTATCCCCAGACTAGTTTCTGGCTTGTGGCCTTCATCAGTGAGGAGCCTTGGATCTGAGAGCACTGCACTTAGATCTTAGGATCTAATGCAACCCCCCAGCAGCCACCATTTATCTCTACTTAACTACAAAACTATAAGAATAAATTGAAAACACAATATTTTCAATCTAAGTTCAATAGCTTATATAGTCATATGGGTCTGAACTCAGTTCAGCACCCATAATTTCGGTGTCTTTGGCTCTTGAACAACCATAGCCACCACTATCCTATTATGCAGGATTGGTGTTAAACCACTAAACATCATATGGTCACCATCTCCTATACTAGCACATAATTGTTATTAAACAAGGCAAAACTCTCCATAGAGTAGTGCCACCCTGTGCCAACCAGATTAAACAATGGATGCCAGAAGTCTTGTGCATAAAATCCCTATCTAGTGCCTACTCATCCAATATCCCCAGACTAGTTTTTGGTTTGTGACTTTCGTCAGTGAGGAAACTAGTCTGGAGATACTGGATGAGTAGGCACTAGATAGCGATTTTATGCACAAGCTTTTTGGCATCCATTGATTACTCTGGTTGGAAAAGGGTGGCACTACTGTATGGAGAGTTTTGCATTGTTTAATAACAATTATGTGCTAGTATAAGAGAGGGTGGTCATGTGATATTTAGTGGTTTAACACCAATCCTGCCTAATAGGATAGTGGTGGCTATGATTGTTAAAAGAGCCAAAGAAACCAAAATGTATGAGTGCTGAACTGAGTTCAGACCCATATGATTATGTAAGCTATTAAGCTTAGATTGAAAATATTATTGTGTTTTCAATTTCATTTCCATAGTTTTGTAGTTAAGTAGAGATAAAAGGTGGCTACTGGAGGGTTGCATTAGATTCTAAGATTTAGGTGCAGTGTTCTCAGATCGAAGGCTCCTCACTTATGAAGGCCACAAGCTAGAAACTAGTCTGGGGATATTGGATGAGTAGGCAGTAGATAAGGATTTTATGCACAAGCCTTCTGGCATCCAGGGATTATTCTAGTTGGCACAGGGTGGCACTACTGTATGGGAAGTTTTGTCTTTTTTAATAACAATTATGTGCTAGTATAAGAGATGGTGATCATGTGATATTTTGTGGTTTAGCACCAATCCTGCCTAATAGGATAGTGGTGGCTATGGCTGTTGAAGAGCAGACACCAAAATATATGGGTGCTGAACTATATTCAGACCCATATGACTATATAAGCTATTGAGCTTAGATTGAATATATTACTGTGTTTTCAGTTTCATTCTCATAGTTTTATAGTTGAGATAAAAGGTGGATGCTGGAGAATTGCATTAGATCCTAAAATCAAGGTGCAGTGATCTCAGATGTAAGGCTCCTCACTGACAAAGGCCACAAGCTAAAAATTAGTCTGGGGATATTGGATGAGTAGGCACTAGATAGGGATTTTATGCACAAGCCTTCTGGCATCCATTGATTACTCTGGTTGGCACAGGGTGGCACTATTGTATGGAGAGTTTTGCCTTTTTTTAAGAACTAGGATAATTGAACTTTATGTGTATGGATTTGTTTAATATTTATCCCTCAATTATAAGGTCATATGATTTATTTATTTCATAGTTATTTGTATTATTATTGTCATTTTTAATGTCATTTAATGTATATATGTGCGTAGGTGGAAAATTTACAATATATTTTGATCGGGGACTAGAGGACAGTTAAATATCAGGAAGAATGAGAGTCTCTTTTTTTAAAAAAAAGGTAAAGGCAAATGAAAAAAAACCTATAAGAGGAGGGAGATATTAAAGCAGAAAAAGATAATCAAACTAAATTTAAATTGCATTGTTTTGAAAAACAATTCTTTAAGGCTAAAACCTTGGTACATGTGCCTTGAGTGCTTAATTTTTTAACAAGAAAGACCTCTACAAATCATATCACAAGATTCGACTTTATAAAGATAAGAGGGACCCTCTTATCTCTTGAACCTATTTTCTAAATTATATAGGCAAATCTAAAGCATATTGATTTGGGAGCATGAAGCTAATAAATTCTTCATTGATTAAGTCCACTATTTCTGTTAAACATTAACGTTCATGAAATCTTTCTATTAACAATAAGTCAATATTCAGATATTACATTTAGAAATATTTTCAATCAATTTAAAGTTGTAATATTAATTCTTATTAAGTGCAATGTCAGCATGTAATACTTATATAAGGCTAAAACCTTAGTACATGCACCTTGAGTGCTAATTTTAACAAGAGGGACCTCTACAAATCATAATGCAATTCCTGAACCTATTTTCTTACTTATATAGTCAAATCTAATGCACATTGATTTGGAAGAATGAAGCTAATAAATTCTTCACTGATTAAGTCCACTATTTCTGTTAAACATTAATGTTCATGAAATCTTTTGATTTGCAATGAGTCAATATTCAGATATATTTCTATATTTAATATCTGAATATTGACTTATTGTAAATCGAAAGATTTCACAAATGTTAATGTTTAACAGAAATAGTGGACTTAATCAGTGAAGAATTTATTAGCTTCATGCTCCCAAATCAATATGCATTAGATTTGCCTATATAATTAAGAAAATAGGTTCAGAGATAAGAAGGTCCCACTTATCTTTATAAAGCTGAATCCTGCATTATGATTTGTAGAGGTCTCTTTTGTTAAAATTAAGCACTCAAGCTGCATGTACTAAGGTTTTAGCCTTATATAAGTATTACGTGCTGACATCGCATTTAATAAGAATTAATATTTAAAACAATTATTTATAAAATATCTAAAATACTTATTTTGTAAAGAGATGTAATAAATTACTATAAAGACTATACTGTGTAATGTCTCCTTAATACACATTTAAGTATCCATTGGTTTAAAAAAACAAGCAAACAATAATTCATATTTTAAATATAAAAGAATTTTGTTGATTCAAATTCTTTTATTCGAAATTATTTATATTTATAGTACTATATAACATGATTGAATAAATATAAACACAGCAATTTTATATTTAAAAAATAAATAAACAAATAAACCATTGTTACTATTTATTACAAGCAAAAAAAAGTGAATAAAAATAAATGGAAGAAGAGACATAATAGTGCAGAATGATGGAAGAAGAGACATAATAGTGCAGAATGATGGAAGAAGAGACATAATAGTGCAGAATGATGGAAGAAGAGACATAATAGTGCAGAATGATGGAAGAAGAGACATAATAGTGCAGAATGATGGAAGAAGAGACATAATAGTGCAGAATGATACCCTTCCCATCATAAATTTAAAATTTTCACAATTGAAAAATAATTAAAAATAAAATGGATTATAGAATCTCTTTTTTGTTACAGTTGAATGTTTTTTTTTTTCTTTTTGGTTTGTCAAATTAAAATATTTTGAAAATGAAGAGCAACATATAAATAAATTGGATTTAATTCCTCCTTTTCTCCAAGGCTAAATAATCATGCAAAGCATATATTCCATTCCCATTTGTCAGACTGCAAAAGTTAAGAAGCTGTGCGAAAAAATGTAAAATAAAAGAGGGTTCATTACTGTTTATTAAAGATAAATAAATTAATAATTTTATATGTGCAATGTCTTAGCATCATACTATAGTTAAAACAAGTAAAACATTTTAGAATAAACTACTTCAAAACCCTTAAATATATTAATTAATGCCTTATTATTTATTTTGTAAATAAAATTATTGTTTTATTTATTAAATTCGAATTAATAGTCTTAATTAATTTGGTAGGTATTGAAGCAGTCGACGTCTAATCATCATTGAGCTCCATGCATCACCATCTACACTAACCTCACCTTAAATATATGCCATTCACCCACACACTGTATACATAATGATTAGGAAAATTAGTAAAATTAATTATATTTAGTAAAGTGAAACAGTAGTTTGCATGATGCTTATATTCTATTAATATTTATTGCTGAAAATTAGATGTTTTCTTTATATAATTGTAAATAACTTTTTATATATGTGTATTTAATGAAAGTATTGGAATGCAAAAACAAAGAAAAATGGGAAAGGTTCGAAATACTGAAATAATCTTTATCTAGATTTGGCTTCTTTTCATTAAGTAAAATTCTTTTGTTAGTTGTTTTCAAATCTTTAAAAATATATCAAATGGTATTTTGAGCCTTATCTGTTTTAAAAATATTTTACTAATTAAATGTTGTTTTTCTATTTAATCAAGAGATTACAGAGATAGCTGTGGGAAACTGAGATTGCATTCTGGGCAGGATTAAAGGGTGTATAAAAGGAGACATAGAACAAAAGAAGTCAGATTTTAGTCAGTTAAGTTTAGTTACTTTTCAGTCAGTTTAGTTTCGAAGCATTTCAAGACCTTAAAACTTTAAGAAGTCAACAGAAGTTTGGTGCTATGAACTGTCAGTAGAAAAGAAGCACTTTCTCTTCTTCTCTTGGAGAACTGTCTGCCTGCAACTGACATGTTCTATTCAGCTGACCATACAAGATGATCTCTGTTCCAACTGCTGATTGTTAATAATGCCGTTATGCTGCTTTCCTTAGGTAACCTTTAATGTAGAGCTGCTTTAATATGTAAATTCTTTTGCAATTTCCAATAAGATGGAGTTAAATCTTTTGTATTTTAATTCGAGTATTAATTTACAACTTCTGGCTAATTTTGCTTTTAAATTCTCTCTCTGTAATCCCTTACTAGTATAATGTAGTTCTCACTATGCCGTTCATGCTTAATTTATGCTATATAGCTTTGTGCAGCTCCATTAATATTTAATTTGTTTAGTTTACTATATATATCTATAATTGATTTTTTTAAATATGCCAATAACCAAACTTGTGAGTTTGAAAAAGGGAGGAAATAATTGTTTAATTTGGAAAGAAATGGGAGCTTCATTTAAAATCTATCGATAAAGTTTTATTTATTTAAAATTGAAATAGCTCACTAGGTTGGTTTTATATTTACATCTGTTATTCATGTTTTGTTTTTTTTTAATATTTTATTGTGGATGCATATTTTACTTTGTTACTTGAATTTGTCTTTAAATTTTCAGTTTAAAAGATTGTGAACCTTAATATAATTATTTCACCTTTTCTTTTTTTGCTTGAAAGGCTAATTCTATCAGTTAATATGTATATGGGAATCAAAATTAAATATAAAATTTTGTTAGTTTAAAGTTTTAGTTAAAGAGTTATTTTCTAGTATAATTTTCAGAATGATTCTTTATTCAAATATATAATTGTGCAGGAGTCAAACCATTTACAGGCTTTCGAATATAGTATATTAAGTTTATTGTACATGTACAATGCTGCTGGCATACGTTTCCTTTCTCTTATGATACGTCCACATATATATTTCTTTATTGCTTTCGTTCTCTAAATCGTTCATAATTAGCGACACTACTCCCTGTGGAATGCGAGGTTTATAGGGTTTTGATTGTGCTCTGGGCTATCAAACCACCCTCTCCATCTGATACTGTCCCATCAAAATGGCGGACATATCACGCGTCATTCAGTATCAAATGTCTTAAAATGATGAAGTATTCAATATACCATAAGATTTGTATTTCTTTTATGACATGCTTTTAGTTAATGGATTTATGCCTGTTTGACCTTTCATTAGGTGTTGGAAATAATGACTCATTCGCGTAATGCGCCAACATGCTAATTAGTCAGTATGTTGATTTTAAAACTGCTTTCTTTAAAAAGGTTTATCGATTCCCATAGACATAAATCAATTTATATTAATGATTGTATCACATATTCTCATAAATGTAGCGCATTGTTTGTTTCTTATGTATATTTTCCAAAGACGTTTTTTTCAAACAATGCCAATACAAGTATCACTTTCATAAGATAGATAAATGATTAAAAGTGTATATCTTGTCTGTTACCAAATCTTTTAGTACTAAACCTGTCACAATCTTTTATATTTATTTTAGGCATCCACAATATTCTGTTAGTAAAATGTTATTAAATTGGCATATTAACCCTGCACAAGTTATAATCCACTCCATAAAATTATATTCATTAAATAATTAATGTAAAGGGGATTTTATAAAAACAAATCCCAAGTTTTTCAAATGTATAATATCACTCCAAGCATGAAACAATTTTGTAATATATATATATATGCATTTTCTCAATATTTTATTAATATAT
>JAQFVV010006436.1:610913-702770 GCA_028023455.1 Epiperipatus broadwayi | reverse complement strand
AAACTACTATATTGTACCGGTCGAAAACCACCACCCCCAATGTCAAATCGGATTCGAACTCAGCTTAACCAAAACCGAATTCAAACCCAACTCAACAGCTCAGATAGCAGAAATCGACGGCACAGTGCTATGCGCCAAGAACTAGCTCAACGGTTGGTGAGGACTAGAGACCCTTTTACTGACACGAATATCAAATAATTTATTACTTTGAATACTTTTTAAATCTAATCATATGTATGTTCGGGTTGCCAACACAGACAGCGAGTATTAACATTTAAATAATTATCAAAAGAATGATGAACTAAGAAACCAAGTATGTTAGAAAATATTTAATACTAATAATAATTTGTTTTGTTCAATAAAATATAAATAGCATTAGTTACCTCTAGTCTTTAAAAGCATTTATAAATATAATCAGAGTAGCGGTCCTTATCATATGCCAATGGAAATTACGCAATATTGGAATTCTATGTCTATGCCCCCAACAAGAAAATATAAAGGTGGATAAAGGTATTTATTTAGAACGGAAATGATTGTTCTAATTTTATTACGGTGGAATATGAGATTTATCTTCACATTCGGAAATCTATTCATGAAGAGCAAAACGTATCTTAAGGCATAACTTTAATCTTTATTTGAAAACTTATTTAATTAAACATATTTGAGAATTGGTTCGACTTTAATTTAAATCACTCCATCACGAATTACGAGCACGGAGCGGGTTTTACTGAAACAAGGACGCAATGGTACTGACGAATTACAAGGCAGTGAGTAAAATTGAAAGATGATCGCTAGTCGATGATCGAAGTCTTATGGCGGCTTGCATTTGGCAAGTCTTACGCCCTTTGACTAATGGAACGGAAAGGAAGTATTTTCTTCCTCGAGAAATTTAAATGCGAAAATATGATCACCGACCAGCCTAACGGAGCGGAAGATGGCCCTACGTCAGCAACATTTGATGATGATGACTTGATAGTCATCGTTGAAAAATAAAACCCATGTAGAATGCTCTACGTGATGACTTGACCAGTTAATTAAAGTCAAACGAGCTTTATCGAACTATTTTGAAAACATTTATAAACTATCTTAATTATGCCTTAATATTAGTGCCCTTCCTGAATATCAATTTAAAATAACAAAAATGGAATTAAAATACATTTAACCCTTTATCGACCCTTTTTGGCAATAAAAACATTTAAGGTTATATTCGAATAAATATATATTAGTAGAACAAGAAATCAATATTATAACATTTTGTGAGTATATAAACAATTGTAACTTAGTAGCTGGGGACATAGGTGAAAAATGAAGCTAATAGTTTATTATTTGCCAATTATCAAATAATAAACATGTAATATTTTCTTTCGACTCGATGATTAATAGAACTTTCAAATTTAGTTCTAATGGGCGAGAATTACTATTGGAAATTAATGTTATATTATTTGCGTGAGGCAAATGGAATCAAAGGGCTCATCGAGTCGAAAGATTATTGGCATATAATTTTTAAATACGACATTAATAAAGCACACCAACATATATATATTAAACGAACCGCCAGGTAAGAAAAGAAAAAGTTTAAAGACTAGAGATTGAAAGAATTACAATATAAATTTATATTAGCATTTTATAAAGATTTACATTAAATAATAAAGAGCTCTTAAATAGGAGGAGTATAAAATAAAGTTCGAACTGGCCAGAAAGTTTAACGTTCATATTACCCCTTCCGCTGGTCCTTAAGTTACACCTCCAAGTTGTTGAAAACGTAGGCATCATTGGTTAACTACTGGAGTAGTATTTTAGTAGCTTTCATTATTTTAGCAGAATTATCGATCCGGAAAACGGTTCAGCAGCTCCATTGAAGATTTCTCAGGACTTTAGGAACCGTAGCCAGATTCCTGATGTTTTAGCCGACTATCATGATGAAATACAATTATTATACGCACAGAGTTCACTGCACTACTCTACAACAAAGCTTGATCTTTTTTTTCTGACTTTTCAGGGCTATATATATTGTCCAGATGCCTTAAGGCTAGCGCTCATTTTATTATCAATTAGTTGTTTTCCAATACATTCCTTCGGTAAGGCTTTCAAACTAATTATTGAATTCCTTTCCTAATTAGACTAATTTTTTTTTTTTGAATTCCTTTCCCAATTAGAAAATGAATTCTTAAAATCTGAAATGATTTTAATTAGAAATTGAATTCTTATCTTTTTTTAATTAATAAAACTTTACTGTTGTTTTTGAGAATTTGAAAGCCCATGGAAGGAATGTAGCTTTTAATCGCAAACTTTAACAAATTATTTAAAAGTACAAAAAAAAAAACAAGTATTCCCGACGCAATGAAACTTTCGAAAATTATATATATTTAAATATTTACAAATATATACGCACAATCCACGCAATTGTAATATATATAAATTCATGAATATTTTATCATGAATTTATTAAGAGAATTGCTCAATTTTAAACTGAAACTAATTGATTTTAATACACATTTGAAATAAATTATTCATTATGGAAATTAGCGTGGATTGAACGTATAAAGCCCCATTGCATCGGAAATTTAAGGTTAGTATTAGGGTAACTAACATGAAGCTAGGATCGAACTCAGATCCGACTGCTTCAATATATTTCATGTAAATCCTGGTTTGTTTTTGTTATTGAATTAATATTTTCTAATTAGTATTTAGAACTATTTTCTTTAGCTAATAACTTAGCATTAATAAATATAACTTTCATAAATGTAATTCCTGGGCTACTCTGATCTCCATCATCATCATCAGTCTGATCTTATGCTTTACCACTTTGATTCTGGGCTCGGAATTAAAATAATTCTGCTATATCATCAGGATTGTTGTTCATTGGGTCAGAGATTCGAAGAATAGGCAAATAGGTTAGAATTCAGGATTGCTCCAGACCTGTGTATCTTTAGCATGATCGGATTTGAGGTACTTTTGCTTAGGATTTGAATCTTGTTAAGTGAGTATAGTGTTTTGACTGGTACAGTATATGATATAACAATAATAATTTAAAGTCTCTAAGCAATCATAAACATTTGAAATTTAATTAACAAAATAACATAGATTTTATTATATTATTTGAATTCATTAATTATCAAAGGTGAACTTAACGTGTTCATAAACATCAATTGGTATTATTCAAACATAAGAGCTAGTCGATAAATTATCGATACACACTTTATATATAATCATCAAGCTTTTATATATATATATATTGTAACCCTGTATCCCCTATACTTAACCCTGTATTTTGTGCAAAATAGTTTGCTATGTTTGTTAATATTTTAAAAAAAAGTAATCAATAAATAATTTCAAGTTATAGACCAGAATGTCATTATATGCAGGTTATTTTGTCATCCTGGATATAAAATATATGCCATTGTCATGTTTCTTATCTGTATAATTTGTTAATAATTTTAGTTTTTTAAAAATATACTGAAATAACATGTACTTGTAGGAAGTTAAAATATAGCTTATTGTTTTAAAAGTTGTAGGAGTAAATAATATTGAGTTATTTAATACTTTAAACTAGGCCTTTATTTAATAAAGTTATTTGCTAAATTAAATATTTTTAATTTAAAAATAATGCTTGTTAAACTAGATTTAAATAATAGTAGGTTGTTGTAAAATTAGTTAATATTTTAACTCTTATTAGCTATTAAAGATAGGTATTTTTAATAAGTGAAGTTATTAAGACAATTACATTTTGGAGAAATTTAGTTTCTGTAGCTAAATAATAAATTTAATTAAATTAGCTTCAATTAGTTAATAAAGCAGATTAATTTAAAGCAATAGTTAACTACCTGTCTAAGGGTGTATTCAAAAAATATAATAATTATTTAATTTCTTATTTATTGTTTAAGTTATTAATTAATAAGTTATAAATAACCTCTTTTTCAATTCAAGACCATTAAAAACATGTAGCTATTTTAAAATAATCTAGGTGAAAATGACGTAATAATTCTTAGTAATTTCTGAAATTAAATAACCTTTTGACCACAGATGTTTTTTTCATGGGCAGTGGTTAAGTTTTGATTGATGTGGAAAACTACTATAAAACATCAGATTATCATCATTTGATGACTGCTGCTCATCTTTGTGCTTGCCATTTCAGTTTTGCTCTGATGTGTGTGGTTCTCCATCCACCTTATTGCTGCTTCGAAAACATCTGTGCCACACCAAAATAGTGTTAATTTTTTATAATTATTTTTATTTTTAATCAATGTATAACATATACATTTTATTTGAGTTTAAAACTTACAATGTTCTGCTAAAAAGCCAAAGGTAATTCTGCTTAATCTGTACTTACTTCAATATTTGAATTTTTTCTTATACTACTAACTAATATGCCATGGAAAAATAATTAATTGTTAAAAGTAAATTTCTTCATTTTTGTTTAATCATAAATTCTAAAATAAATCAGATGATGTGTTTCAAAATGTTATATATAAAGTACGTAAAAACATACTCTTAACAAGCTTCAAAAATACCCTCAACCCCAGACCGCGGTTTCTGCATCTAGCGTCGTCAGTGAGGTACTCTATATATAACATTTGTAAATACGAGCTTTATTAAAATTAGGTCATATGACATCTGACTTGATTTTTTATCAATTTAAAAAACAAAATGTTCTTCCATAAACTAATGCTGGACATTATACTAATTCACTTGTTTATTAGTCATTATTATTTTAAAATTTAAAGAAGAGAGCTTATAATATTTAACTTTTGAGAAAATTTTAAATAAATTGCTATGCTGACCATTTTTGCTATATGAACTGTTTAAAATAATGTCTCTTGATAATTTGTTATGAATTCTGTGCTTACCATTAAAAATAATAATTATGCAGTTAGATGAAAATAATTTACAGTTTTTAGCACAGGAGGAAATGCTATTAAAATATATTTCATTTCCCTTTGAATCAGTGCTATTAAATTAAATATATGCCAGAAAACCTGGAATTGACTAATCTATTGTATTGTAAAAAGATATAAATAATTTTATATGCTTCGTTCTCTCTGAATATTAATGGTTTAAAATACTTTATAAGGATGTGAATGAAGAAAATTTAAAAATATATTCGTTTATTTAAGATAGTTTGATATAATAATCCAAGAGACGTTTTGAAATGCATTGTGTTATCTGCAGGCTATCCAGTTTATTTTAAAAAGGGGGGCTTTTAAGAAAAATATTGTTAAAATTCAAAACATCTGGAATTGACTTTTGTTATCATTCATTTAAACTTGTGTGTGTGCTTCTTTGAAAAATATAAAGAAGTTATAAATATTTTTCTAGCTAGCTGTCATATTGGCCAACTTCTCCAAATAGTAATGAATTTTTTATTAGATATAATTTAGAATTAAGAACTTTTAATGCTTATTATTATTATGCATATTCGGTATTAAATTTGCTATTTTAAAAGGAAAAATGCTTCTTCTTCGTTGGTACATCATACATTTTCTTACATGGACAAGCCACCAGAGAAGAACTTTGTGCCTTCAGCAGATTGCTCCTAACAGAAAATCTCCATTAATGAACTAAGGTATTTAAAAAAATATTTAATATTTTTTATTATTTTAATATTATTATGATTTTTTTATCATTATATCATGTGTCAAGGTATTATTTTATTGCTATTGTTATTTTATTGGGTTTATGCTAGAATGTGTTGATATTTCCACACATTCTCAGATAAATTTTACACATGTCATTATGTGCTGGTTTTATTAAATTTTACAATATTTTATCTATTAGAAATATTCATCTCTTACATTATTTTTTATTAAAAAGTTAATGAGTGTTTCATTCACTCATTGGTAAAACAGTTTTACAAGTGTTTATCAAAGTATAGTATGTTTATAATTATTATGACAATATAATAGCCTACTGTTATATACCATTTAAATTGTGTATTTATCTCCTTCAAATTACTATACTTTACTTTGCATTATGTCCACTTATTTATTTAGATTTTATACTATATATTTCATATATGTATGTATTTTTATTATCCATTTCCAGAATTTTATTGTGCTCTTATTTTTAAATAATTTAATAGTCATTTGACTAATCACTATTGTTGGTTTTAAAGATTACTTATTGTTTGACTAATTTTATGTGTATATTAAATTAGTCATCTTATTAGTGTTAAGTTGTTATCTTGCCATCATTTTGTATGAAGTGTTTGTCTTAGAATGTAGGCCTATGTTATACTGATTTATTGTGCTTTTGTGGAATGAGAAGCTCTCTGCATGACTTATGTTATTTCATAAGCTTGATAGTGCTTTGTATTTTGTGTTAGTTATCACTTCTCATTATTATTAAGGGTACCTAGATCCCTAGAGAAGATCGTGGATATTTGGTGTGTCTCTCCACATTTTCCTGATGTGCTGCAACAAAGTCCAGGCATCCTCTTTTGCTTCAGATATAGGTATTTGGAAGCCACCATTCTCATTGATATTTTCTTACTCTGCGAACCTTATGGTTTGCTTATCACTCATAATGAACTTTTACATTTCTCACCATACTAGGTGAAGTTATCTTTGTATTAGAATTGACACGGCAATGATTAGTAAGTTTATGAAGAGTTAGTTCTTCAGGTAGCATTATGTACAATGTTTTGTGGTGTATAACAGTGTCTGTATTGTGTTTCTGAGTCATTTGGAGGCCACAAGTAAACCAACAATATATTTATACCTTTAAAACATTTAATATTTAGCATTGGCATTTATATAAAACATACACCTTATAAACATCACATGACCACCTCCTCTTATGCTTGTGTATAACTGTTGTTAAAACAGGCAAAGCTCACTTGGCATATACTAATTATTTAATCGTATGTAACAAATGGAATAGGAGAAATATACTCTTTTTAATTAGGAGCTGGAGCCACTTTCTGCCTTTAGCATCAAAAAACTTAGGTATCATTCCACTCACACATACACATACTGTTTTGGAAGAGCTAATGAACAAAAATATTTTATTTCTATATACTTCTTTCTATACCATATATGTATATGGCATATTTCTATAAACCAAACACATACTGTAGGATTTAAAATTCCCCCCATTCAACACATTATGTAAAGCCAACAATTATGATTTTTTGCAAAACTTTCTAAAGGAGACTTATATTTCAAGAGATTTACAAAGTGGATTATTTATTGCCAAAGAAAAAAGATTAAAAGAATGCAATAAGAAAGTGTCTAATTTCAATGCTTTTGAAAAATTATTTTTCAAAGACAAAAAAAAATGTTGAAATATTCAAATATCTTAAACTTTTCTAAATTGTAAAATTGTCACTCTCATTACCTACATAGTGACTCTAGAACAGTGTTTCCCAACCGGTGGTACACATACCACTGGTGGTACGGGAGTTGCTGGTTGGTGGTGCACGAAAAATAATCAATAATGGCGGACATAAAAAAAAATTAAATCATAAAAATATAGAAACATTTTTTCCTATAATTCATAAAAATTATTTTAATTATAATATTATACAGTAAAGTTGTTTATATGTACAGTCGATAACGATCTTTAATGTTAATGATAAAATTGAAAGTATGATTAAGAAATTAGATTTTTGGAAACAGTAATATATATAAGTATCAAAAACAATCAACTGGAAGTATTCGAAACTCTACATATTTTTTTATTTGAAAATAAGGTTAGTCTGTCTCAAGATATATGAGAAAATATAATAGCACATTTAACAGGATTAAAAACGTCTTTCATGAAATATTTTCCAAAACCCAAAAACACAAATGATAATTGGATTTCAAACCCCTTTTATGCAGAAAATTTAGAAAAAGCTACATCATTATCAATAAAGGATAAAGAAAATTTAATAGAATTATCATGTGACAGAACTTTACAAGTAGAATTCAAACAACACAATCTAATTAATTTTTGGTTAAACATTAAAGAATATGAACAACTTTCTGAGAAAGCTCTTAAATTATTATTACCATTTACTAGTACAGAATTAATAGGAAAAGCTTTTTCTTCATATATTAAAAAAAAAAAAAAAGTATCGAAACAGATTGAATGCAGCTGTAGACTTAAGGGTATACCTCGCATCTTTTGAACCAAATTTCAAAAAATTATGTTGTTCGAAACAAGCACAAAGATCTCATTAAATTTATTTTATAAACATATTTGATTATAATAAGAAAATATACTAATTGTTTTTATATAATTTTGTGTTTTTATTAAAACCATTTATTAGTTAGTAAATGAAATCATGACAAAATAGTAGATAAAGAATGAGTCAGATCAAGGCAAATCAATCTAAATTATTTAATTTGAAAGAATGTATCAGAAAAGGATCATACCCAGAAATTAGACTCTCATTAATTCTTAATCATCTATTGTGGATTACTAGATGTAAGCTAGTATTTAATCATCAAAATTTTAATCCTATTAACTTCATGCTGAACAATATAAAGAAAACAAGAACAAGAGATAGCTTGATATCTTCTCCATGGCCCAACCAATAGCAAGATGCTCCAAAAAAGAGAAAACATACTCAAATTCGGGAAAACCAAATGAAGGAATGAGAAAACACTTTGAACAAAATATGTACCAAATAACCTTTAATGTAATAAAGTAATCTTTAATAAATTATTTTGGAAAAAAATATGAAACTTTGAACAAACACATACATATAAATATGTTACAGTGCATTAATCTGGCATGATGTTTAAGCATGTTTCAATGTAATTTGTCTCATTATGAGATGTGAATACATACATGGTCACCCTATAATATTTATAATGCAAATAAAATAACACACTCACAATAACAAATTTCATGAAATGCAATCATTTTTATGAAGTGGTACAATTTAGCATGATGTACTACCAAGTGGTACGTGAGCCAAAAAAGGTTGGGAAACACTGCTCTAGAAGATTATAAAAATTACTTACAAAATTAAGCACTACTATTCCCCTCACATAAAATAATTCATACTGGTGGACATTTTTAAATATAATTTTTGCATATATATTTAATTCAAGAAAAATAAGATAGATAAAAAAAAATTTTAATAATGCTTTTATGTAAATAGCCAACTAAAAAGTACCAAACAAAATAATCCCCTTTGTGTTAATTTGCCATATTTGGAAAATATGAAAGCTCTTCAAAATCTACACCAAAAATTTCAGGAATATTGTTGTTTCTTAAAAGCATTTGAAACCTTTTCATTTTTATGATATATTTGAGCCTCAAATGCTTTTTTATATAATGACAATATTCCTGCAATTTCTAATTATTTTATAACAAGTGTGGATTTTTATGATTTCTGATATTTTTCCAAAATGGCAAATAAACCAAGAGATGATTACTTTAAAACAAGCAAAACTCTCCATACAGTAGTGCCACTCAGGGCAAGCCAAAGTAATCAATAAATGCCAGAAGGCTTCTGTGCAAAATTCCTATCTAATGTTGGAGAGTTGCATTGGATCCTAAGATCTAGGTGCAATGCTCTCACATCCAAGGCTACTCACTGATGAAGGCCACAAGCCAGAAACTTGTCTGGGGATATTGGATGAATAGGCACTAGATAGGGATTTTATGCACTAGCCTTCTAGCATCCATTGATTACTCTGCCTTGCACTGAGTAGCATAACTTTATGGTGAAATTTTCCTGCAAGCATAAAAAATGGTCATCATGTGAAGTTTAGAGAGAGGATTACTTTGCTATTTTGTATTTTTTGGTCAGCTATTTACATTATTTTCATCTTTTTTTTACTTTTGAGTTATGTTTACATATTATAGTAAAAAGTGATTAAAACTACAAAAGAATCTGACAAAAAATATAAAGTAATAATAAGCCATGAAAATAAAAAATACACCCTCTAACAAATGAATTCTAACTTTGAATATCATGTGATACTTTACTGTATAAAAATATGTATGTATTGCTTTTTAATTAAGTAGTAGTTTAAACAATATTAACATTTTATTCTACAAATTTAATTTTTGCATAATTTATTTTAATTCAATTAGTAATGAAATGTAATATTTTCATTAGCTCAGTTGTTAAGGAGTTTTCTTGGGAAGTATAGGACGTGAGTTCAAGTGTTAAAGGGAAATGAATTTTTTTCCATTTTTAATTCAAAAATGTGGACAGAAACACAGACAGGGCAAATTAATAAAAAAGGTATGTAAAAAGACGTGATGAAATTTATATATTTATAATTGAGCAAAGTTAAAATATATATATATTCAGAATTGTTTTTCGGAAATGATGAATCTTGTTTCTGACACTTTTTCAGAACAATGCATTGTTACTTCAGAATTGGGCTTCATTTATTTATAAGTTTTCTAAACTTTTTTGTACCTATACTTATTACTGCACGTGCTATTATCTTTCTCTTTATTTCATTTAGTTTATTGTTTTTTATAAGGAAATCCTATTATAATACAAAGATGATTTAAAAACAAAAAAAAATCATCTTAGCAATTCATTTTCTGAAAAAGCATTACGACACACTTTTTCATTAAAAATTATCCAATTCTTTTATATCCCTTTATGATAATTAGATTGCGTTGCAGTCTTATTAATGAACTGTCTACTTTTTGATTTTCTTTATATTTTGATTTGCTTATTTTCATATTTATTTAATGGTTCCGCTGTATTTGTTAACGGAGACGACTTCTGCTTTAATAGAATTCTCAGGTTCTCAATCTTTGCCTTCCAGCTTTTATTTAAATTCCATTCTTTAAAATTCTGTATTAATCTGAATAGCTAATGATGTGACCTGTTATCAATCTTTGCTTTGAGTATTTTTAAAATAATTAATTGTTATTTAAATATCTTTAGTATACTTTTATTTAATTAATTTTCCCTATCATGATATTTTTGTCATTTCTGCCCCAATTCTCCACATTTGAAAGGTTGAGTTTACTTTTCATACTTAATACTCTCATCTCAGAAATGCATATGTCCACATTTTATTTCCCAGTTGTTTGTTGAATATTTATATTAAAACTAATATTTATATACATTATTTTAAATAAATTTACCTTTTACTTTCTTCAGTTTTTTTCCCCCAGACAAAAATTGAGCCAGGTTGTAAACCATAGCTAAAATAACTTTTAAATGGCAATATCTAAAAAAGCAATATATATATATATATAGCACCAAAACTGTCTAACACTATATTAGCAAAAATAAAAATGCAAAACCATAAAACAATACAATACTAGATTAAATTTTAAAAATTTTACCAAAATCCTTACACAACCATGGTTTCATCTACTACAAATAGACAAATAGATGAAACCATGGTTTTGTAAGGATTTTGGTAAAATTTTTAAAATTTAATCTAGTATTGTATTGTTTTATGGTTTTGCATATATATATATATATATATATATATATATATATATATATATATATATATATATATATATATATATATATATATATATATATATATATATATATATATATATATATATTTTCTAATAAAATATAAATGAATGTACACATATAGAAGTATAAAATAAATAAATCCTACTTTAATCACTTTTTCAATACTATATAATATTTTATACTTAATTAATCTTATAATCTTAACTGATCAATAGTCTTTTTCAGACCCAAAATATATCTGTAACATTAATCAGAACATAAAAAAGAATATGAGGTGAAATGATGTACAGCAGGTTTTAACGTGATTAAAACTTGTTTTTGTTTTTCATATATATATATACAATCAGATAGATAGATGAATAGATAGATAGATCATTTATTCTATTAAATTAACTTTTTTGTCCATCCTATCACTTAAATGGATAAAAAATGAAAATCATTTTTTACCTGCTGTTGATATTTTAAATTGGCTGTAACTTGCAATAATGTAAACTACAAAAACAACATATAATAAGTTAAGTTAACTTTTTTATTTGTAAGATTCAGTATTAATCCCTTTAAAAATCTTGAAAACTATCTTAATTGACCATACAAACAAATACAATACATATATTTTTTTTATAATCGAGTTAAATGTTTTCAGATTATTAAAAAGATGGATCATAAATATTATCTTTAAACATAAAAAAAATTAAAGGATAATAGTGATAGTAACATCTTAGCTTGTTTGATTTTACTATGTGGTTTACATTGTTCTGAGGTGCTACTTAATTTGGTGCATAAACAAGCCATTATTATATGCAACTCTAGAAAAAACAATTTACTAAAGTAATTATTAACCTTATTATTTAAGTAATATTGCCGAGTAATTTGAAAATTATAATTGCAGTTTGTAATGTTATAATTGATTATTTATTAATCTGCATTCAAAACAGGTTATATTTACCTGTTTAAGAAGGTTTGTTTAAACTTTTTGTATTAATAATTTCAATCACAGTGATTAAGTTGCAATCTTTAGTGTCTGTATAAATATCATCATCATAAACCATTATCAATCCACTGCAGGATGAAGGTCTCTCCAAGTTCAATCCATCTTTTCTGATCTTTACCTTCTCTTCTCCACATCACCTCTGCACACTTTCTTATTTCATCCATCCATCTCACATGTGGTCTCTTTCTGGATCTTTTACAATCTCTTGGAATCAAGTTTGAGATTTCAATTGTGCATCTATTATCACCTCTTCTAGAAATATGTCCAACCCAACTCCATTTCAGTCTTTTAATTTTTTCGATGAGGTCAGTAACACCTGTTTGTTCTCTTACCCATATATTGCATTTTCAATCTCTTCTTAATACTCCCAACATGCATCTCTCCATACTTCTTTCAGTGGTCTAAAGTCCCTGTATTGCTCTTCTATTAAGTATCCAAGTCTCAGATCCATAAAGAAGAACTGGTAAAACACATCTATTAAAAACCTTCCTTTTCAAACACATAGGCATATTTCCTTTGAATATAAAGTTATTTTTACCAAAAGTACTCTAACCAAGTTTAATTCTATGATTAATTTCATCCATTATGTTTCCATCTGCATTAATAATCTGACCAAAGTACTTGTAACTGTTAACTTTTTCTAACTCATCATAATCAATCTTTATTTTCATATTTTGAGAAAATCCATTGAACCATAAATAAAGATGGGATTTTAGATGAATTGTTAAAAATAGGTTGCCTTGACAACAAGCTGATATTGTTGATTGATATTCATATTGAGATTGTCTAAGTATTGACTGACTTTAATAATATATATATTTACAAAAAAATAAAGTCATATGTCACATGACCTAATTTAACAAGCTTGTATTACAAATGTTATATATAATGCTTGCAAATACCCTCTTAACAAGCTTTTCAGAATACCCCCAACCCCAGACTGATTTCTGCTACTGGCATCCTCAGTGAGGTGCTAGGATATTCAAGCATTAGATTAAAAATTCCAGGATAAGCCCAAAACTTTATCTAATGGATAACTATTAAGTAGAAAATCTGAAATTTTTAGACATTTATATATTTTCCAATCCAGCTATCTAACTTAAGTCACCATATGAAACTGAACCATCTCTCTGAAGATGCCAGTATTAGAAACCAGTCTGGGATTGGAGATATTCTGCAAAGCTTGTTAAGAGCTTATTTGCAAACTCTATATATAATATTTGTAATACAAGCTTGTTAAATTAGGTCATGTGACATATTACTTAATTTTTTTGTGATTTTATATTTTGCTAATAATGCTGTGGTGATTTTATATTGCTAAAGTTATTAATATATGGTGTCTCTGAACTTGGTTCAGTCCCATATGGTTATTTAAATTAGATAGCTGGATTGGAAGAATATGAATATCTATAAATTTAAGATTTTCTTCTTAATAGTTATCCATTGGATAAAATGTTGGCATTGTCCTGGTATTTTTAATCTAATGCTTGAATATCCTAGCACTTCAATGAGGAAATTGGCCTGGATTGGAGATATTCTGCAAAGCTTGTTAAGAGCTTATTTGCGATCTCTCTCTCTCTATATATATATATATTGTAACAGAAGCAGGTGGTAATTAAACAACCTAAAAAATATCAACCAACTGGTGACAAGATATTTCTTGGCTTACCTTTCTAAAATAATAATAATAATAGTAAGCAAATTACTTTCCCATGAATAGTATCCGCTACTATATTATTACATGTGAACATTACTATTTATATTAAATCTCAAAGTATTACCATTTATAATATTGTATATGCTAATAAATCTAAAATCATTACTTATATGACATGAATATATGTGGCTAACCTAACATCATGACTACTGAAATAATATTTTCATGTATATATTATTTCTCATACCCTCCTAATACTATAAAGATGATTAAATATTTTATATGGCATAATTTTTTTAAGTTATGATGGGATACAGATGGATATTTTAAGACTGTATCCAGCATATACCTTTAGCATACACACAGAGCTGCAAAAATAGTACAAATGAGATTTAGCATAATTGTAATATAAGTTATATTCACTCAATGAACCATAACAAAGATTCAACTATTATGACCATATGTATAGATTAAAGTGTCAGTTATGACGATGAATAAAACACAAAGCCCTCATTTTTAAATAATAATTTAATTTAATAAACAATATAAATCCATAAAATAGAATGAATAAATAAATATATATAAAATAACTATGTTACTATTCTCAAAACTTTCTTACATACAGAGTTTCTGTATAAGCACTTTCCATAAGAAAGGGCTGCAGATAGATGCACCAATGTGTAACCGGAAGTGTTGGTTACATAAATATACAAACCCATAAATAGGGTTGTCTATCGGCAGGAATTCTAATAAATTAAAATGTTTTTTTATTTTTTTCCATCTTGACTTGGAATTTTGTGATCCAAATAATCCTGCTAAAAAAGTTAAATGTTAGATTATTATGATAATTGTTAAATTTAATTCTAACATAATATTATGTATATTGTAATATATACATCGTAACCTAATAGAGGTGGAGTGAGCGAATATTACTGACGCATTTAAATTTGCTTAAATGTATAACTAATTATTTTTATAGCAATAATTATATTATCCAGAATTAAGGCATTTACTTTCAGAGGTCAGACTTTTGCTATTAAAACATCTATTTTATTCTTCAGTCCAAGTTCAAAAACATGAGATTAGATTACAACAACAACAAAAATTTTAAACATTTGGGAAGAAAAAAGTTTCTAACAAAGTATTACATTTGATCAATTATATGAGTTTGCTATCCATATGATCAATCTGTATTTATAAGAAAATCAAATAATTTAATTCTTTAACATATTATAAACACACTTTTAAATCTTATATTCATAATATTTAATATCTAAAAAAAATAATTATTATTTTCAAGAGCAATAGACCAAATTCATAGGATAAATCAATTATGATATATAATGTGTCAATAAAATAAAATAGTTTGACAATTATAAATACTGAAAATATTTGAACTGTAAGTAGATCATATCTTATCATAATGAATAATGCATTTTAAAAATATATTACCTGCAGAATCTTAATTACTATAAAACAACCTCTTTTAAGTAATATTTTTCATGTCCATCCCAAATTTATCTTAAGAGATATAAAAATTTGATATTTTTAAGCAAAAACAAAAATTCAATCTTCAAAGTTTTAATATTCGTTTTGAATGCTTTACGCATTTCAGTAGTATTTCTTTCTTGGTTTGTATATAAATTCAATACAAGTTTTTCATCCAAATATTGAAAGATTTTCAGGATTATTTTAAATATAGGATTAAGCTTTCCGTGTCAGTTTTAATCTGAATGTTTTCATTTATAACTTCTAGTTTATAATTTTCTCTAGCTTCAGCTGTTAGTGATGGATTGGTTTATCTATGGAATAATCATTCATTACCAACTTCAGAGTTCTTTGAACTTTGGAGGTAAAGATAGTTTTTTTTAAATCAACTCATTTTGTAATGTCAGTTTTACGAAATGCACAGATAATTCTGACTATTAAAAGTTTGTCGAAGCTTATGTAGATTTTGAGAGTTGTTTTTACAATATTTTTTTACATTTCTACAGGAATTATTCCCGTTTCCACAACACTTCGATCTATTAATAAATGTGACAGACAAACAGAAAACAATTTTTTTTAAAAAATCTGCAAGATTAATATCATATAGAAAACCAATTTTAATTTATTTTTTTGAGAGAAAATTAAAATATATTTAATTAAAATTCAGAAATATTTAGATTTCCTCGTAAAATAATTTGCATAATATTGCAACTCAAACACTCATATATATATATATATATATAGAGAGAGAGAGAGAATTTTGTTTAATATGAGATAATCAAAAATATCTCAATATATATATGCCAATTTCTTTTTAAAATTATGCAACATATTTTTAAAGTTTAAATTTAATCAAGTTATTTACCATAAGATCAGTTGGAAAAGAAAATCAAGTAATGATTAAAAATAAATTGATAGGCTTGATCAAACTAACAGTTTTTGTTCTTGTTCAGAATGAATTTGGAATGTATTTGACCATCGACCATGCATTTTCACATTGATCCACATTGTTAGGAAAAAATCTATATTGAAATTGAAAGCAAAGTATACACAAATACATCAATATATGAATTAATATATTTGTGTTGTATTTCAATATTGGACTGTTGCCTATGGCAAGATGGCTGTTGGTTAGAGCATTACCTTAAAATTCAATACTCAAGTATCTAAGGGTCCAGGTTTGAATCCCATGTTAGTACTGTCACTGGTCAGACCAGCAATACCTGAAGAAGAGGAAAGAATAATAACTCCTAAAATGTTTGCATATACTAACCTCAATCACTAACCTGTTTGATATGCCATTACTAACGGTTGAATGTATTTGAAATATTTAAATAAAGGTACATTTTTCAAAAGACATTCAATATGCATATTAGATGATGGAAATAGTCCAATATCAAAATACAACTAGAACACCATCATCACAAACCTTCAGGAAAACACTAATATATTTGTGTGTTTATATGTAATTTGCATATAACATTTAAACTGATCTAAACGTTCAGGTCATAAAAAGATGACTAGTAAACTTCTTGTTGTAATTTACTATCTAAATTGTAGATGTTTTGCATATTTTTTAACAATATTGTTTTAATCAAATGACAATGTTCCAAGTCCAAAATCATTTCTGATGTTTAAAAAATTCATAAACATATTTCATAAAGAACAAAAATATAAAGATTTTAATGATGTACAGGACTTAATTTTTTTTCTTGATGATATAGTTCTGAATTTGAGTTACTGAAATAAACTACATTAATTGGATGACAAGTAACCTTCTATTGATGATGGTCATAGTTATCCTATAGTCAAGTTATTCCAATTCACATTTCCAAAAATAATATTCAAATATTTAATAAAAAAAACATATTGGTAAATAAATATTATATTAAAGGTATAAAAATAGTTGAAACTATTGCTAAGAAAACGAAAATTAAATCAAGAGTTATTTTTCTGCTTTCCCTTTAAGCTTTAATATAAATTTAATATTCACAATATAGCGCTTTTTTTTTGCCAATTCAAAAAATCATTTAGAAAAGATATTCATGGAAGGAAAAATGACATAAAAAATTAATACAAAAAAAATTGTTACAAAGTATAGACCCTTTACATTGTTTGTCTTATTAAAGGCGCCGTGCTCAATTAGCTTGAAAGGCTGATATTGGAATGAAATATAATTGCAAGCACGGCGCTAGATAAAATATTTGTTTGTCTTAATAAATGCGGTATTGATAAAATTGAACTGGCCTTGGAATAAGAAAATTCATTGCTAATTTTTGCTAATATGAGATTAGTGCTTATAAACTCCAAATATGCTCTTAATAAAATGTTACCTAAGACTGAAAAATTTAGGATGAAAATCATGTACCAAATTCTTAAAATAATGGTTGTAAATTAAGATAATAAAATTTTGAAGATTTTTTTTGTTTCTAAAATATTTAGAAAATTAGTTATCTGATAATGAAAATAAAATCAAAATTATTAAAGTAGGAATGACATTTATACAACAGATAAGAGCTCACCTATTTAAGTCATTGTATATAGAAGTTGTAATTCAGAAAAAGTATTATTAAATATTTATTTTGGGTATGATCTTTAAAAGATCAGACACATAAGTAAGTAATAAAAAATATATGTTAATTATTGAGAATTTTTAAGTTGTGAATTTTAAGAAGAATAAACATAATATTTGCATTGTTAACATTTTAAAGTCTAGCTCAGGGATGGGCAAATGGTCAATCGCAATCGACTGGTCCATCACACACAACTTGACAATCGATTGCAGATGTTTCTGCCGTCAGATTACTGTTGTCTGAATTCCAAATCTTTTTATTTTTACATTTATATTTATACATTCTGTAACTGAGTCACCACTCTTCCTGTATGTGTTCACACTTCTTTCCAAAAGAAAAATATTCATTATTGAGGTCGGTAGCATTAAGGGTTTTTGCATTTTTTGGATCTACTTATTTATGTGAATCAGCATTCTCTTCTATTTGGTTATGCATTGGCAATTGTAAACCAAACTATAGGAATCTTTGTGAAGAAATGGAATGCCATGCTTCTTCATTGAAAAAATAAATATATTATGTTGAAGTATAATAAAATAATCAATAATAATTAATACAAAATTTAATCAGGTAATTTTTCTGTTGTTTCATTCATTAATTAATTATTACCTCTGCTAAGATTCTGGATTCTACATCCTATCCATAAAAATTATATATTTAAGCAAAGGTATTTTTTACGTTTTTTTTAGTTTACAGCAATTCACACTCTGTAGAAATTCTTCCAACCAATCATTAAAAAGCTTATTTCTGTCAACATAGCAAAAATATATAATAAGCAATTAATAATAATCAACAAACAAAATTTAAATTTTATAAGATATTATTTATTCCGTTATTACCCCAAAAGTCGATCTCTGATAGATATTAATTATAAAAGTCGATCATGCTACTTTTAAGTTTGCCCATCCCTGCTCTAGCTCAGTGATAAGCATACTAATAAAGGACAAAAAAATGAAACTCTACCCAATCTGAAATACAGTATATAATAAGATAATTCACACCTAAGATAGACTTCAGGGATGGTCACAACATAAAAGTTTTAACATTGAGAAGCATGTAAAATATATTCTACAATAGCAGTGCTATTGCAGACATTCTCCAACTACTATCCTATTATAATAAATAGGAAAATCGCTACAGCAAACAATGACTAACATAACCATTCATTTGAAGTAAATATTCAGCTAACCTTTTGTAATTTAAGAAACTATAAAAAAAATATTAAAAACACAGATTAAATGTAAATGCTATCCTATGGATATTTCAGGGATTATTCTTTTCTAAAATATAATAACAATTATTGGTAGTTGGACAATTGAACAACAAGAGGAATTTTGTTGAGATCTAATTATGTAAAGAATAATTACACAATTACAAATATAAAGTAGAATCCTTATTTTGAGACTTAATCTAATAATCCATTGAGACTAATAATAATAATCTACTCACCTACTTTAAATCAAATAATTTATTTACTCTCCTACTTATACAAATATTTATCATGAAACACAATAATCATTTATTAACAATAAAAAGCTTTATAATTTGTCATCTAACTCAATGAAATACACTAATTAATTAGCATTTACTCATCTTAATTTTATTTTTCAAAAACAAACATTACAAATGATTTTATTAATTACTTGAATTCTGGGATAATATAAAATTTTTAAAATTTATTCTAGATAATAAAGTTTAATTTGACTTTAAAATAGCAATGTGATTATTGAAAATAATATCACTTTCTTTTAATGTTCTAAACATATGATATCTTTGAATTTCAATTTTCAAATAATTATTCAAGTGTTTTCATATTTAATTGACTTTAATAAAATTATAATTCTAAATAATTAATTTATCAATTTCCATTTCTATAAATAAAATATTCAATAAAAATTATTTATGTAAGGACTTGATTTTGATCCCATGCTTTTCTAATATGACTTTGTGGTAGAAATGACAGAAATAAAGCTACTAGTCAAATTTTTAAATTAAAATACTTATTTATTTTAACAATAACAACAATTATAAACATTAGATATCACATAAACGATTCATACAATTAATATTTAAGTAATTACAAAATTTACAAGAAAATTCCTTATATTTACAATAAATAAATGAAACGTCATTCATTTCATTAAGGCATTCAAATTATACCTATATCATTTGGTCCATCAAATGATAAATTTACTATTACCAATTTGTATGCTTTCATTTCTATTATCAACTAATTTTACCACCTATGAGTTCCTATAAATGGGTAATTTCCATGCCATCTCCAATATATTTAAATAATCCTTTATACTTCTAATTGTTTGAACAAAGTTATAATACTTTAATATCAATTCAACTTAAAATTTGTATGAAAACATATTAATATAATTTACTAACGAAATTTTTTATGCTGTGGCAATCTTAAAATAATGCACTTAAATAGAAAATTGCATCAAGGATTCTTTCTATCAAAATTATCATTCATTTTATTCCAGATCTCTCTCACTTACATTTGCATTTTTATTTTGATCTTATTTACCATTTTCAAACAATAAGTTATTTATATTTTGATTGAATTCAAGAATATTTGTTTTGTGTATGGTCTTATTATTGCTGATACCATTCTAACAAAACTTAGTAAGACCCACTACAAATTTATAAAGAATAACTGGCCAACCTATGATGCCTATTATATATTCTAATAGCATAGATAAAACTTTGCAGATAAAAACTTAATCTTATTAAATTATTGTACTAAAATATAGGACAGAAGGTATCCTCTCTTTATAAAATGTTATAATTTGGAAGGTAGTCACTTTACCTTAATGATTCTGCCCCAATAGATCCTAGCTTACTTAGCAAGCTCTTATAGAAGATAACATTCATGTTTCCATGGAAAATCCTCTCATTTCCTTATAATACTAATCTGGGTATTACACTAATTAAACTCACTAAAATCTCTTCTAAGTTCTTCAGGATGATAGTTTACCCTATCCTGGAATTTTAACTTATCCTTTTCACACCATATGTCTTTAGCATCTACATCTATTAACTGCCTCTTGTCTAATAGTATAATCTTATCTTCCATCATGTATTTATCGATAAAAATTATAGATGATGTTACGAAACAAATAACGCTATTATGACAAATGTCAATATTATACTTTTTACATTACAGAGATTAAGATCATAAATCACTTTTCCATTTTAACATACATCCCATTTCATAATTTATATATTCCATTACAGTCTTATGGTGTATTTATATTTATTTCAATGTAATCCCATTTCTTGATTCATTATCATCATTTAATACAGTCATTAAATATATATTACTATAATAAATTAATGAATTTATTTAAGACAATTTACCACAATCAGATGTTTAAACTTTATACTTATTTAAAAAAATATAAATTTAAATCATCACACTACCCACTAAAACTTTTATTCTGTATCTCATGTATATCCTATTAGTTCTATAAGCATATGCTTCATTCTTCTAAACTGAACTGATAATAATATGCTAATAAATCATCTTAATCCTATACATTAATGACATAAAAATCGATTTAAATTGTTTATAATATTACCATATAATAATATATATTTGCATCTAAGGCTACAAAAAGGAGTTTGGTAATAAATGAAAGGAGACCCTTTAATTTCTCCTGGAAACCTTAAAGGAACAAAACAGTGCAAATTCCTAATGTTCACTACATACATTCTTGTCTTTGCAGGTGTTATTACTATGTTATTATTCATATAATATATGAAGGTGGGTGAGCTGGTCACCAACATGCATTAGCCAGTGTAAAAGTGCTGTAGATAATTTTAGTTATGGTAATAGAAATGAGAGAGGACATAGACTAGTGGAGTTTGCAGAAAAAGAAAAACATTATATTATGAATTCTTTTTTTGAGAAAAATGTTAAAAGGAAATGGACATGGAAGCATCCAAATGAAGGTACAGCAGAATTGGATTATATTTTGACTAATAGAAAGTACATGTTTCAAGATTGTAATGTTCTTAATAAATTTAACATAGGAAGTGATAATTAATTAGTAAGATTAAGATACATGTTAATGCAAAACTAAAGAGACCAAAATTATTAAAAAAAAAACAATATTTAGAGTTGATATTCCTAATCTTCAGAAACACTCTAATGAATTTAAATTAGAATCTACAAATCAGTTTCAAGTATTAGTAGGTTTTGAACCTGATTCAGATTTGAATGAAATTAATAAGAAAATAACTGATACACTTTTAAAAAGTGCAACAAAGATAGCTGGTAGAAAAAAGCAGCAATTGACCAATAAAATTTCTACTGAGACTAGAGAATTTATGAAGGAAAGAAGGAAAATTAAGGAAAATGATGCATTAAAAAGAATTGAATACCTCAAATTCTGTAAAATGGTGTGGAAAAGAGTTGAAAATGATATAAGAAAGTATAATTGTGAACTAGTAAGGATATCTGTAAAAGAGACTAAAAGTTTCAAGAATGTAAAACAACAATTTGGTATTGATATGAAATTTATATCTGCAATAAAAAAAAGATGGAACTATTACTAAAAAGAGAGATGACATCATGAAATGGGTAGAAAACTTCTATGAAGAATTATATAGTAATAAAGAAAAAGTAGTTTCTATATCTATTATATCTTCTGAATTGTCCAGACTTTTACATGAAGAAGTGAGACATGCAATTAAATTTATGAAGAAAAAAAGGCTACAGGCAATGATGGAATTATAATTAATATATTAAAAGAGGCAGGCGATTTTTTTAGCAAAGTTATATACCAAATGTCTAAATGATAAAGATGTACCAGATGATTGGAAGAATGCAGTATTAATATTAATATTTTAAAAAGGCAATAAAAAAGATATTAGCAATTACAGACCTATCAGCCTTTTATCAGTTTTATACAAAATTTTTACCAAGATAATTACAACATATCTACAGAGATATTGGATTCCCACCAACCAAAAGAACAATCTGGAATTAAAAATGGTTTGTGTACAGTAGATCATATCCAAGTATTGAGTGAAGTTATAGAAAGGACAAATAAATATGAGTTGCTATTATGCTATGGATTTGTAGATTATGAAAAAACATTTAATTCTATAAACATTTCTTCAGTGATTAAAGCATTGGATCATCAAGGTGTAGATCCAGGATATTGTCATATTTCAAATAATATTTATAAAAATGCCACAGCAACACAATTGGATTACATAATGATACTAGGAAAGACAATATTTAGAAGGATGTAAGATATGGTGACTCTATATCTCCAAAACGTTTTACAGCAGTGCTGCAAGAAGTATTTTGTGGATTAAAATGGGAATCTAAAGGAGTGAAAGTAAATGGAGATTATTTAAGTCATTTAGATTTTGCAGATGATGTAGTTGTTTTTGCAAATAATGCTTTAGAGCTGCAAGAAATGTTTCAGAAATTATCAGATGAAAGTAGGACTAAAGATAAATGTCAAAAGAATTAAAGTAATGTTCAATGGACTTTATTAAAATACGAAAATAATGATTGATTATGATGAGTTAGAAGAACTTAACAGCTACAAATATCTTGGTCATATTATTATTATTATTATTATTAGTAGTAGTAGTAGTAGTAGTAGTAGTAGTGGTAGTGGTAGTGGTAGTGGTAGTAGTAGTAGTAGTAGTAGTAGTTAATAAATTTACAAAGATTAAACTTTTTATATCCTTAGTTCTTCCCATCTTGGAGTATGGTTCAATTATATGAAATCATCATAACAGGGCAGATATCATAAGAATTCAGTCTGTTTTTGACAAATTTGCAAAATTAAATAGTTTAGGTAATGAACACTATGTTGATTTACTTCTGAGACGAAAAACAAGAGATCTCAAACTTTTTTATAAATTCATTTCCCAGAATATTTCTGTATCTAATTTGCTTTCTAATTTAGGTATTAAGAAACAGAATTATAACACTCATACTCACAATGTTTTTGAACTGAAAATTTGTAAATCTGATGTATTAAGATTTTCCCCTTTATTTCGTTTACCTAGAACTTATAACAAAGATTTTGGTAATGATGATGTTTTTAATTTGGATTTTAAACAATTCACTAATGTCCTCATAAAAAAATATTATCCTTAATTCCATTTGATATATTGCCTTTTTATTTATTTGTGCATTTTATTGTTTTTCTATTTTATTAGTATTATTTTTTTTTTTAATGCTTATTTAGATTTGTATATAATAATCATCACATTACTGTGCAATCTATAATTGGATAGATGCTGTTGATATGTACATTAAATAAATAAAGAATTGAATTATTATTATTATTATTATTATTATTATTATTATTATTATAAGTATGCGACTTTTTTTTCGCATTAAATAGTGAAGCTATAATTTTACTCTAATTTATAATAGCTTTGCTAAGCGCTTTCGAGATTTCATGTTTGAATCTCATACTCATAGCTTTGTAACTAACGATTGTTATGATTATGCAAATGCATTTGAATTGATTTTATAATAGAATTTTTGAAGTGGCTGGATAACAACATAGTTGCTAAATTTGAAAACAAATGGTATGTGATGAATGATAGTTGGCCCATGGGACTGCCTATGAGTGGAGTTGTTGCTAGTGTTGTCATAAACCATTATGAGAACCAAATTCTTCCAAAATATTTCACAATGGATCCAACTTTCATATACTCTCGATATGTTGATGACATTTTTATTGCAGCAAAACCTTCCACCACTATTAACCTACAAAATGAATTTCAAGCCATCTCAGGATTAACCCTTAGTAGAACAGAGGAAAACAAGGAACAAGAAATAAAATATCTAGACTTGTTAATAAAAAGAGAGAATACACACCTGGATTATAAAATGATGATTAAACCACTGCACATACGAGGTTACACAAGTCCAAAATCTAACACCCCCAACACATATAAATGGGCAGGTATGAATGCATTCCTTTTTAGAAATCATCAATTATGTAAATATATAGCAGATAGAAAAAACAATATAGATAAATATACAAAGGAAATGACTAACATAGGCTTCAAACCTAATACAATCAATCAGAAAATAAAAATATTTTATAGAAAACTAAGAAATAAATTGCCTAAAGACAAAATGAAATACCTAACAATTCCTTTTGTACCTAATGTAACACCAAATATTGCAAAAACATTGGCTAACAATTTTAAATTTAGTTTCAGAACACCTCCCAACACTAACCAGCTGATAAATAATGCGAAAGATAAAACATATAGAGATCAAGCCCCTCGTGTGGTCTATAAAATGGCATGCCCTCAATTAGGCTGCCATGCATCATATTATGGTGAAACTCGGGCTAACCTGAACACAAGAATTCATCAACATAGATATGTCTACAATAGGGTCAGAAATAAAAATGAAGGATCATCAGTATTCTGGGACCACCAAGCAGCTACAGGCCATATATTTGAACCTTGTTCTGCCCAAATAATTTGTACAGAAAAATGATGCCAAAAGAAAAGTTAAAGAAGGTTTCTATATAGCAAATGACATTAATGCCATTAATAGAAGAGAGGCATGTTTTGCTCTCTCTAAACAATGGACTAATTAAAAATTCAAACGCATTTGCATAATCATAACAATCGTTAGTTACAAAGCTATGAGTATGAGATTCAAACATGAAATCTCGAAAGCACTTAGCAAAGCTATTATAAATTAGAGTAAAAGTATAGCTTCACTATTTAATGCGAAAAAAAAAAGTCGCATACTTATAATTACAATTTTACTAGTGAAGAAAAAACTATTTAGTAATAGTAGTAGTAGTAGTAGTAGTAGTAGTAGTAGTAGTAGTAGTAGTAGTAGTAGTAGTAGTAGTAGTAGTAGTAGTAGTAGCAGTAGCAGTAGCAGCAGCAGGAGGAGCAGTAGCAGTAGCAATAGCAGTAGCAGTAGCAGTAGCAGTAGTAGTAATAGTAGTAGTAGCAGTAGTAGTAGTAGTAGTAGTAGTAGTAGTAGTAGTAGTAGTAGTAGTAGTAGTAGTATTTACCACATACAGATGAATTGAAGTTAATATAAATAAGTTGAAAATTGTAATTTATTATTATTATTTTAAAACAAATTATTATCTTGTAATTAATAATTTTTACTCTTATTTATTAGAATTCTGCACACATATGTATACATTCATCTTTTAAAGAATCGCTGTCATTTAAATAAATAGAGATTTCATTTATTACTATTGTAACTTTTAGTACATCTTGTAAATTTATATAGGTACACTGTAAATATGCTTATATTTATTAAAAAATATTATATTGAAATCATATATGCCTGTTTACAATATAACTAACTACAAATAAAAGGTATGTATTAAATACATTCACAGAATTCTATCTTTAATTCCTATACCTTAAGCTATTTATATGTATTATATAAAAAAATTAATATTACTTTGATTATATATTATTTAAATTTAAAATTTTGGTTCTAATATATGTTTTATTTCCTCTTTAAATACAGCTAAGCAATTAAAAGGTTAAAGCATATATTAAGTAAAGTGTAAAATGAAAGAATTATATTGGATTAGATGTTTTTAAAGAGGAAAAATGAATTATGAAAAATATTTTCTAAATACTAATACAATGAAATGCTTATTTTATTTGCTTTTTTATTCAGTTTTGACTATTCAGAATTATGTGCATTAAAACAAATATCATTAGAACAAATATGATTCAAATATAAATAAAAGACTTGTTTATAAATTAATATCAAATTAATGATTTATTAGATTTACAAAAACTCAATAATTGAAGTTTTTTAAAAAGAATTGTGAAAAGTTTATATATATATATATTGTCACATCATTTTTAACCACTATCAATCCACTGCAGAATGAAGATCTCTCTTTTCCACAACACACTAACAAAATTCCTTACTTCATCAATAGTCTACTGAGTCCAATGATTACCATCACTTCTAGTTATAACAGCAGTTTTGTAACTTTTACTGTCTTCAAAATCCCTATTGTCTGAGTGAGTTAATGTTCTAAACTTTTCATTAGGCAATTACAAAATCAGCAGTAAACATATATTTGACTTTCAATGTTATATTCATTTTAGATTAGTTTTTAAAAAGAAAATTAATAATTTGTCAGATCATTAAAGTAAATGAAAGTCTTTTTCAAAAATTAATTTTTATTTGTAATTGATAAAAACAATCTATAGTGGACAATATAAAATGTACTTTTCATAACCTATTATGAAATGCAATCTACATTATTGATTTTTTTTTTCAATTTACTTTCATGTAAAAGTAAATACTTTTTACTAAAATCTTAACTATTCTTCTAAAATAATTATATTTTCAGCATATTTTATGAAAATAATTTATAATATGTAAAAAATATAAAAAAATACTCTAAAATATACATTTTCATTTTGAAAATCAAAACAAAGAACTTTGACCTGTCAAAATTGTTGACAAAAGCTCCCTATTGTAAAGAATTAGGAACAACCAATTAGCACCTTGGAAAGCCCACCTTCTCTCGTTATAGTTTACATTTAAATATTATTGATTTTTTAGTTTTAAAATAATGTTAAAGAAGCAGCATCATACAGTACATTTTCTCAATAAAACAAGTGTAAAAACAGAAAAATAACATAAAAATTAGTGATTTGAAAGCGAGTTATCTAACCAAAGGTTAATGTTTTCAATAATGTTAGGGATATCTGTTTGTTTTTTCCATCTGTGTGATACTGTTTGTTCTTTCATCTGTGTATTCCAATTTTTGATCTCTTCTTGTTACTCCTAACATACATGTCTCTATATTTCTTGAGTCATCTGAAGCCTCTGAATTGCTCTTTCTTAAGCAGCCAAGTCTTAGATTTTAATATTAAATTATTTCTAATACATACACACAAATTCACACACACATCATAATCATCATCAATCATTATCAATCCACTGCAGGATGAAGGTCTCTTCAAGTTTAATTTATCTCTGATCTTGAGCTTCTCTTCTCCACATCACCCCTACACACTTTTTTATTTCATCCATCCATCTCATATGTGGTCTCTTTCTGGGTCTTTTACAATCTCTTGGAATCCAGTTTAAGATTTCAATTGTCTATCTATTATCATCTCCTCTAACAATATGTCCAGCCCAACTCCACTTCAGTCATTTAATTTTTTCAATGAGGTCAGTAACTCCTGTTTGTTCTTTTACCCATATATTGCATTTTTGAACTCTTCTTGTTACTCCCAACATGCATCACTCCATACTTGTTAAGTCACCGTATTGCTCTTTTATTAAGTGTCTAAGTCTCAGATCCATAAGTAAGAACTGGTAAAACACATATATTAAAAACTTTCCTTTTCAAACACATAGGCATTTTTTCTTTTAGCACTCTAATGAAATTTAATTCTATGATTAATTTTATCTATTATGTTTCCATCTGTATTAATAATCTGACCAACTTATTTGTAACTGTTAACTTCTTCTAACTCATCATAATCAATCTGTAGTTTCATATTTTGAAAAAATTCATTAAACATTACTTTAGTCTTTTTAACATTTATCTTTAGTCCTACTTTCATCTGATAACTCCTGCAACATTTCCTGCAGCTCAATGGCATTATTTGCAAAAACAACTACATCATCTCTAAAATCTAAATGACTTAAATAATCTGCATTTACTTTCACTTCTTTAGTTTACCATTTTAATATACAAAATACTTCTTGCAGCACTGCTGTAAAAAGTTTTGGAGATATGGAGTCACCCTGTCTTACACTGACTTTCCTAGTATCGTTATGTAATATAATTGTTGCTGTTGTATTTTTATAAATATTCTTTAAAATATGACAATATCCTGGATCTATACCTTGATGAGCCTATGCTTTAATCACTGAAGAAATGTTTATAGAGTCAAATGCTTTTTCATAATGTACAAATCCAAAGCATAATGGCAACTCATATTTATTTGTTTTTTTTATAACTTCTTTCAATTCCTGAATATGATCTACTGTACTAAAACCACTTTTAAATCCAGCCTGTTCTCTTGGTTGGTGGAAGTCCAATGTTTTCTGTAGACAAGGTGTAATTATCTTGATAAAAAAATTTGTATAAAACTGATAAAAGGTTGATAGGTCTGTAATTTCAAATATCTTCTTCGTCACAAATATTAATACTGCATTCTTCCAGTTATCTGGTACATCTTTATCATTTAGATATTTGGTATATAACTTTGCTAAAAAAATTCTATTTCTTCACCTGCTTCTTTTAATATATCAATTATAATCCATCATTACCTGGAGTTTTCCTGTTCTTCATACATTTAATTGCATGTCTTACTTCTTCATTTAAAATTCATATATATATAAGACATTTTGTGGGTTCATTCGTGTTAAAAATTTAAATATTTATATACTGACATTTTGACTTGATCACACAAGTCATGTAGATGACTTGTGTTATCAAGTCGAAATGTCGGTATATAAATATTTAAATTTTTAACACAGATGAACCCGCAAAATATGTTTTATATATACAACCCATAAAAATCTTCATATTAACATAGATAGATAGATAGATAGATAGATAGATAGATAGATAGATAGATAGATAGATAGATAGATAGATAGATAGATAGATAGATAGATAGATAGATAGATAGATAGATAGATAGATAGATAGATAGATAGATAGATAGATAGATAGATAGATAGATGGATGGATGGATGGATGGATGGATGGATGGATGGATGGATGGATGGATGGATGGATGGATGGATGGATGGATGGATGGATGGATAGATAGATAGATAGATAGATAGATAGATAGATAGATAGATAGATAGATAGATAGATAGATAGTAAACATAATAGTAATGAACTATTATATAGTCATTTAATCAGCAGAAGTACTTTTAGTTAATTCGATAACTCTCGTCAATTGCCATTAAATTCAAAATACATAATGGACGCAAGCATCATTAACTCAAATCCCATGAATCTCTAATTTTATATTAGCAGCTTGTCAATTAATTATATTCATTTTATTTAAATTTATTACAATTGCCTCCTTAATTTTTCTTTTATTATGATTTCTTTCTTTTTAAAGAATCTTAAGACTTTCAATATCAAACTGAAATTTATATTTACAAGTCCTTTCATTAGATGTGCTTCATTAGATGCAACACAAATGTATGGTTCTATTGGCAGAGTGGATTCCATAAAAATAATTGAAGATGCATTAAAAAGTAGAGGTGTTTATAAATAAGTGAAAAAATTGTTATTGATTTTTTAAAATTTTTTGATATTGTTGCTTCTTTTGAAGGTGAATATTATATAATACCTAAAGTTGGTCTATGGGTCTGCCGATTGTTGCACAAGTTTGCGATTTTGTTTTGTCTATATATAACAATAGAATTTTAGATATGTATGCTTTTAAAGATATTAAAATTTACAAAAGATGTATGGATGATATTTTTGTTTGTGGAAATACCAATACTATGAATTTGTTTGTAGAAGAGTTAAATAATTTGAATAGCTTGAAATGGACTATTAAAAAGAAACAGACAAAAGTATTAAGTATTTGGATTTAATTATTACTAGAAATAATAGTACATAAAGTTATAAATTAATAGTCAAACCATTGCAATAAAGAAAATATATAAATTGTAAATCAATAGTACTAATTATGCATATTTTTTTAAATGGCAAGTTTTAGATCTTTTTTGTTTTTTAATGAAAAATTATCTCATTACCAGTGTGATAAATTAAAAAATATTGAGATATTTGCCAAGGAATTTTTGAAGTTGGTTATAAGTGTGGACAAATTAACACTACTTTATGTCACTGTAAAAAGAATTAGAATGATTTAAAAAAGTTCAAGATTAATAATAAAAAAGTAAATATCTATTCCACATATTTTTAATGCTCAGCTGAAATTTTTTAAGAATATATATATAAGGATGTGCTTAATGTTTCATTGTGTGTTACACATAACATTAATAAGTTAGTGAATAATTCTTAAAATATCATACCTGTCAAGCAGAAAAGTAATGTTGTGTATCAAATTTTTGTAGATGTATATTATCATATATAAGTGAATTGAGATGCAATATTGAAACAAAGGAGCATAATGTGTTATATAAGCATGTGAAAAGTAAAAATAATAATGATTTAATGACTGCTTCAGTTTTCTTGGATCATGAATATACAATATAAATTTAAGCTTGATATTGAAAGTGTTAAGATTCTTTATGAAGAAAGAAACTATAATAAAAGAAAAATTAAAAAGGTAATTTTAATAAATAGAAATAAACTAATATAATTAATAGACAAATTGCTGATGTTAAATTCAGTACTGAAAGGATTTGAGTTGATGATGTTTGCTTTCATTATGATTTTGAATTTAATAGCAGTTGAGGACAGTTAGGAATTAACTGAAAGCAATTCTTGGGATTGAAAGAATGTGTACAATAGTTAATTACTATTATATTTATTATTTTTATTGGTATTACAATAGTTTTTAATTAATGGACATTATATTTGTATATATATATATATATAAATGCTTATCTTGAGTTAGATTTTTGAATCTAGTATTCTAGCTCCTCACTGAAGAGAGTCATAGCTCTCTTTCTCTCTCTCTCTTTATATATATATATATAAGTATAATACCCATTATTAAAAAATAATAAAAAATGGATATCTATGCCATTTGTAAATAACATGCAATCTAAATTAATTAAGAATGTATTTAAAGAAAAGTATAATATTTCGTTTTATGTTCTAATCGATTGATTAATAATTCTAAGAGTATAATTCCTAAATTACAAAAAAGTAATATAATTTATCAGATTTCATGTGGATGTCAAAAATTATATATGGTGAATTGAGATGTTCTGTGGAAAAACAGATTAAATGAGTATCATTTATTATATAATCAGATTAAAAATAATGTAAATATTCAATTTAATACAGCTTCAGTATTCTTTGACCATGAAAAAAACTTGTAATTATAGGTTTACATTTAATAATAATGAAATAAAAATATTAATGGAAGAAAGAAATCATAAAAAGAGGAAAATTAAAGAGGCAATTTTAATAAATAAATATAAAAATAATGTTATTAATAGGCATGTTGCAAATATGGTTATACACAGCTTATGAAAATTTACATAACATTAAGTTTAAAACAATTTGAAATTCAGTTAAAGCTGATGAGGATTACTAGATAATTGAAAGCGCTTCTAAAGAATTTAAAATATAATATTGCATTTACTGTTAATTTTATATATATATATTATTTGGATTATAATGTATTATGCTTTTGTTTAATTTCCAATGTTTTGATGAAATAATATTCATCTTTTTTTTTTTTTCAAAATAATCTTTATTTGCACAAAAAGTAAAATATACATTGTAATATAGAGTTCATGTTTATGATCATGACTGACACATTAAAGACTAACTAGTTATTAAATTAGATGAAGATTACAATATTAAAAGTAAAATTTTAAGTTACGTTACTTATCAGGGGTGATCAAATTTGGCATATAAATCCCATGGCGTGTAAAGTTTGAGTGTCATGAATAAATAATATACATGGCTATTGCTAAATATGTAATTGACTCCATGTTTGCTCAGCAAAGATTTCCATTAAAAATTTACGATTTAAGTAATACTAAGATTGTTATTACTAATTGATACTATTAATTATTAATAGTAATTATTAACATTGTATTATTTAAAGTATTGTAGAATTTATTTATCAAAATATTCAATATATCTCTAGCATGTTTGTCTGCAAAACATTAATGTTTAAATCATTTATAGCAAGTAGACATAAAGATGAGTTACATAAATGTAAAATATTGTATATTTAAATAAGTTTGATATTATTAAAAATAGTTATTTACTAAATATTTATGTATAAAATATTTTACATATTTTGCAGTTAAACTATTGGAAATTTTAGATATTTTTGACATATAATTAAAAGGTATATTAGTTATTTATTTATAAAAAATAAATAAATAAATTTATTATTTATAAATAAATAAGTCATTTCGTTTTTTATGACTTGTTTTATTTAAAAGTCTTAAATAACTTTTCTGCTCAAAACTCAATTTGCTTGTTTTTAGCTAATTTTTATTATTTGAAAATTGAATGTATTAAAATAAATTAGTCATTTGTCAAAATAAGAGTCATAGATCACATGACCCAATTCTCTTAAGCTTGTAAGATATAATCAATTAGGATTGCCAATTCCTCAATAAGCTTTGTGATAAATGCTTAGCCAGAACCAGCATTTAAAATATCTCTGTCCAGACCTCCCTCCAACCTCTGACCATGGTTTCGTGCTTCTGCCTTAAGTCTTATGCAATGTTATCTTGCTAAGACTACAAATATATATGGTATAGATGAAGATCTCTCAGCCCCATATAGCTATTTGAGTTGGATAGCTGGGTTTGAAGACATGTAGGTGTCTGAAATTTTCATATTTTTCCTCTCAATAGATAACTTCTAGATAAATGCTGGCTTTGGGTTGGTATTTTTAGATCTAGTGTCTTAACCTACTTTAGCACCTCTCTGAGGAGTGCCAAAGCATGAAACCATGGTCAGAGGTTTGGGCGGGGGGCAGGAGTCCAGATAGAGATATTTTAAATGCTGGCTCTGGCTAAGCATTTATCACAAAACTTGTTGAGGAATTGGCAATCCTCATTGTTTAATTAGTTATTTGTTTATTCTTTTACAAATATTATTTATTTACTTATAAATTAATCCTCATTTATATATTTATTTATAAATAAATCAGATCATAAATTAATGACTATTTTGTAATTAGACTTTTGTAAAAAATGTTTTAGGGACCAAATTATAAAGTAATTCATATATTTTTCTGAAGGTTTGTAATGAGGTTATATTATAAGATGGGATACATTGGAATATTTCCATCATTTACGAGTGAATGTTGAATGTATAGAAAATTTTAAACTTTCCAAATACAAACAATGTGTTACTAATAACACACAGATTCATAAATGATGGAAATAGTCCAACATATCACATGTTACAATTCATATAGTTTATTTTGAAATAGTTGCACCTTTACTTCATTAGTGTTTGAAATCAATAAATACATATATGTGCTTTGCACACAGATAATGAAGCTATTAATAGTGCTTGAACATAAATAATATTATCCCAAATGTTATGGCCAAGTTATTTCAGGATAGTTCATAGTCTTATGTTCATAGCTACTGAAATGTATAGTTCTTAAATAAATTTCAGTAGCCATGAATATGGGACTATGAACTATCCCAAAAGTGCTTGGCATTTGGATAATATTTATTTTCAAGCACTATTAATAGCTTCATTATCTGTGCGCAAAGCATAAATATATAGTTTGTTTTATTGTAGTGAATAAACAAATTATTAATTTAATTACATAAATTGATAAACTTTTATAAAATGCATTGTAATTAAATTCTAAGTGCTAAGAATGCTAAATAAAAGAAGCTTCAGTGTACACATATCTCAAATTGAGCTAATCATTTTTGATATCTTAGTTATGATATCATATTCATAGCAATGAGTAGTGGACAGAATTTTTGGTATAAATAGGATGTAAATATATTTAAATAAATTAGATAGCCCACTTTTTAGAAAGGGGGAAGCAAAATTTCTTTTTATTTATGGAGCTCAAGTTATTAGCAATTCACCTGGCTTGATGTTCCAGAAATATGGATTGTGTTCTGGATTGCTTTTGGCCCTTTTGTAGAGATACTGATGATGGAAGAATAAGTCTATTATTAAATAAATTAATTAAAGAGTTAATTGATATTGTGTTTTCATGATTTTTTTTCAGATGTTTAATAATAAAATGATTTACAGATTTAAATAGAATTTCAAATAAAATAAAATGCTTTACTGTGAAGTATGGGACAGTTTATTTAAATATTTCTGAACAATCTTCATGGTAGTCTCATATATTTCAATTATTTCTAGTTTTTTTTTTTATCTCCATCATACTGAGAGAGAATATTTTTTACAATTAGAACCTTAAAAAAGTATTTGATAAACAATTGATGTAGTTTTATAAGATTTGTAAAAAAAAAAAAAAAAATGTAACATTTGCATTTTAAAAAAATCAAATATCTGGAAAATCACTATCAAAAATTATTAATTTATGATTCAGAATCAACAAACTCAATAATGATTATTCATGTCAAAAGCAAGAAAAAACCTGCTGGAATTAACTATGATAGAATTGTTATTTACTGAAAATGCCTAATGCGAATTACACGTTATTGCAATTCAAAATTTTTAAGTAAGACAGAGTCATGAAATGGCAGTTCATTTGCAACTTCTCTGCTGCTAACGTTTATACTGAATAATTTTAATAAGATCTGGGCTGATCTAAGCTACGCGTTAATGTCTAAAGTGATTTCTAAAATGTTAATTGGATTCTCCTTACTCATTTCTCAGTAAATATTGCCTGAAAACATAATTTATAGTCAGAACAATGTAATTCCTCCAATTACTGAAAAACTTGGTTTGCAATTACTAATAAAAAATCTGTCAAGCACATCATTCTCTCAGGTGTGAAGCATGATGATAAATAACACTACCCTGGTTTGTGTGACCATGCCATAGTATTCTGCACAAACAAATGACAATTTCTAAGTATTTGAATATCATCTTCTAAGATGATAAATTTTCAATCCATATTGTTTTCATCTTAATGCTGATAGTTTTTAACTTTTCATGGTTTTTAAATTTGGGATCAATCCTGACTAATAAGTGAGATATTGATATTTTCCATTACAATTTCTAAATAAATATAAGGCTTTTTCCTATGTCATAGCATCGTCCGGGACGTCAACCCACAACCGTCTGCAACCAACTACTTGCTTTCAAGGTGTCTGCGATGACCTCTCAGCTAACAACGCTTGACATAAATATAAGGCTTTTGTTTCATGAAGAGAGACTTAATATCCCTCTGAACTCTGTTCGCTTTGTTTAATTCATTTGTTTTATGTTCAAATTTTTTCGTATGTAAAACATTTTAATTAATCAATTTTATAATAAATTTCGTAATTGATTTTTTTTATACATGTCGTGTATTATTTAACAATGAAAATAAGTGTTATTTGCCACCTATTCTTTGCTACAGGAAGTATAATTATTAACGTAAAGTCTTCGAAATATAATTAATTTTATCAAACCCAAACCAATTAAATTTAACACTAGAATAACTTACCGGGTTGGTGATTATTCCAGGCGCTGGGTAATCAAAAGGCAAACACTCGCAAATCATTTTACTTATTAAAATTAATCAAGTTAGATTAAAGATTAAAAACTGGACAAAATACAGAAATAAAAAAAAAATCAATTAAAACTTTATTCTATCACGTTTAATAGTGCAAAGTTCTTTTTCCATTCAGCGGTTAGATTAATTTTAAAATAATATTTGTATGATTATAGTTAACTTTTTTTTTTTTAAGAGAAAATAAAAATGTTATAGATAATTTTTAATATTTTAAAAAAGATACAAATTGTGTGTCTGTTTCAATTCTCTCTATATGTATATATTTTTTATAAGTAATTAAATTACTTCTGTTGTAGTTACTGAAGATTAACTTAAATGGTTTTTAAATGCAACCTATTATGTTATTGGTCTCCAAGTAATAAAATAATCAAAAACTGCCTGCTATTTAGCAAACATTTAGAAATTATGGAAGAATATCCAACATTATCATCATGGTCCTCATTAGCATTAACAAATATCGAGAGTTCTAATAACCAGAAAAGAAAAAATGCCATAAGTAAAAGATAGAAAATTCAAAGAATTGATTGCAATCAAAACTGCTATATGCATTTAAATTAATAACTGCTCAAATATCAAAAACCAAAAAAAAAAAAAACATTTTTTAATCATTTTCATAATTTTAGCGTAATTGAAACATAATTAGATTTTTATTCACATATAGTCGTATTTGATTTTGATTTTGCAAAAATTTTATCAAGCTCAATTATTGAAAATGTTTTATTTGACACTAATGAATAAATTTGTTTTATTAATGCAGAAGTTCTGAAAACTTATGCAAACTTACTGACCACAAAAGTAAAATATAAAATGAGCCCACTGGCACTTTAGCTTTGATCATATTTAAGCATATCATTTATACGCAGAGCAGGGTTTATATATACTAACATTTAATGCAATATTTTCATATTAGAAGTAATTAAACAAATAATAAATATATTGATATAAAATGATAAAATTCAAGTATTAGTTGATAAAGGATTCATAAATAGGAGATGAGTAATGAATGTTAATTAATGTTATTAATTGTCTCTTTGAACATACGCATATTAACTAACATTAGTTTAATGTCAGTTTATAATTTCCTTAACAATGTATTTTAAAATTCTTTGTAACAATAGCTCAGATTAACATATTAAAAACCTCAAAAATTGTGAGGATTTGACATTCCAAGTTATTAATAAATTCAAGAGCTGCATTTTAACTAGCAAAAACATAATTGAGTTACAGCATCCAGAGACATCTACTATAAGCTTGAATAATGAATGGACATTAGATAATAATGTGACATCCATAACCTAACATCTATTTCTAACTGTTAGTCAAATTCAGTCTGTGCTGCTTATTGAAAACTTCTGATAGCCAGAAACTAATCTAAGAATGGACATTAACAGTACTTACTATCCACAAACTATTTTAAACTTAATAAAGATAGTTGAGTGAATTCCAACTTATAATGCAAATTCTGAAAAAAGCCATGTTTTTTTTTGTTAAAAAATGTTTTTTCAGTTGCATTAAAGATGAAATGATAATGAAACTCCAATTACAGGCTGAAAAATAATAATTCATTTAAGTAATTAAACTGGAAAATTTTTGTACTTTTTTCATCTTTAAGTCATTCCAAGAATGTTTAGACCTTGCATATAACTATTTTATTACTAAACTAAATCATATTTAAAATCTTAAATCACCCCCACAAAAAAAACAAAAAAACATAGCAGTTTATAGTAAACTTATTGTAATTCTTAAAAATAAACATATTAATCTATAATGGAAAAAAATCTTTAAACAAGAAAATGAAAGTGAAGTTAAGAGTATTTATAGAACATATTTATGTTCATGAAAAGTATAGAATGGAAATAAAAAAGAGATGATTTTGCTGTAGCATCAAAGGATTTAAATTTTCATCAATGGATCAATAAATTTTATTTAGAATTGTGATTTCAGTAGAAGTTTACACTACTTCACATTTATGTATATCCATTCAATGGGAAATTATTTGCTAGTAGCTAGTAAATTTCGGATATTACACAATGCCTAGTTTGAAGTTGGATATATTCTCTGTCATCCCACCATAATGATAAAACTAATTACAGATAATCAACCCTAACTATGGATAAGGATGATTTTTATCAGTTAAAAATTTTAACTCACCTTGCAATTTTTTGAAATGAGATTTATTTATTATTAGCCTGGTCACAATCATATTTTATTTACCAAAACAACTTAGACATCTTATATATTATTTATCAATATTATAGTTACTACATTTAAATTGGAGCCAACCCATTAAGATAATTATAATATGCATCTTATCTAACAGGATTATATGAGACTGCTTTATAAAAATGCAGATTTTCTTGAAAATATATTAATTTCAAATTGTTATTGAGCTTGGTAAACAGGTAAAATAATGTTTGATCAATGTTGGTGGTAATTTACCATTTTCCTAAACAATTTATTTTAGTTAATTAATATTTCAATGTGATCTTTACACTATTTATCTGCACTAAACGTGAGTGCCAGCATTACTGTGATAAAGGGAATCTGTGTTTGTGCAACACACTTTCTTTCTTTAAGGTACAGACACTTAATGTATTACAGGGTCAGTAACTTTTTGAAAAGTATTTTTGTTGATAATAAGCATAAAAATGAAATAAATTATTTTAAATGTATTGATATTTTTTTTAACGAACAGCAAATACAAATAAAATAAATATCGTGTTTTAATTATTACATAAACATGACAAAGTATACAACTGAAATTAGTGATGAGATATTTTCGATCTTTAATTATCATGCCAAGACCTCTCCAACAGTTTTTTATAAAAGAACCACAAAAAAGTCATTCCTGTCAAAGTTTACCTTTAGCCATGTTATAATGGTTTACTTATTAATATTGAACAGTTATTGAAGTGGGCTGTGGAATGGATAACAAAAAAAATCAGAAATTAATTGGTACCTGTAAAAATTTTCAAGATTTATTCATTCTTAAATTTCTTCTTAGATCAAATTATTGTAATAGAATAATGGTTCACATATTATGTGTCCATATAAATGATTAAACGAATATATAAATAAATTATATTCATATATAATTTTATAAGATTAAGAAGTAATATGTGTTATAAATTAATCAATGAGCTTAAACTGCAGTTCAAAATTGTTCACTGGATTCTTATATGTTCTGATGATAAAATTGTATGCGTATGCATAAAAGCAAATAAAATCTTTAAGTGTATGCATATATTAATTGTCAGAACAGAAAAAATAAAATAGCATTCTAGAAAATTTAGAATGCATGATGATGAAGTTACACTAATATAAAAATTAATGAAAGTATGCTGTTTTGCAAAGAATGAAGATTAAGGACTAATTATTCAAATTAAGCCATGCCAAATAAAACCTACACATGAACTGCATGTGTGTGTAGTTTTGTGTAAGCAGCTCTTCTACTTGAATACCCTGTGTTGCATCAAAATAATCATTGTCCAGATCTATCATTGCAGCTGCAGGTAAATTTGCACTTCCGTTCACTTCATTGAGTGGCTTACTTAAATGGTTTTAATATGGTTGACATCTTTTGATATTACCTTTTGATTTCTCTCATATCAGTCAACTGTATCATGTGTATTTGTTTTGACAATACTTTAGTATGATTCTTGTTTGCTACTTTTTTCTTAATGTTTCATTTATCCAAACAGTTTCTCCAATATTGTATTTCATATTTTTTAATTTTTTTTCTTTTATTTGCTCTTACTAGAGATCAAGATTGAAATGTGCCTTTTGAATTTCCATTTTAACAACATTTCTGTGTTGTATATATACTTAGCATAAAATTGGGATAAAACATAGCTGCTATCAATGCTTCTTGAATGTCTTGGATATTGCATTTTATTTAAGCTCAGCTTTAACTGCTGCATGATTTTTCAGCAAGTTCATTTGACTCAGGGTAATAAAAAAGTGTTACAATATGGCATATCCCTTTGCGAGCTAAAAAGTTTTTAATGTCAACGACACAAATCCCATATAATTATCTAAAATAAGTATTTTTGGATACTCATAGGAAGTGAACAATTCATTTAACAGTTTTGTGGTGGTCTTCACACTCATGTTTCACACTGCTCTGTATTCAGTCCATTTTCAATATGAGTCAATGACAACTAAAAAGTGTCCACTGAAATGTCTGGCATCAATATGTATCCTTTGTTATGGCTTAGTTCCCTATTGCAAGAATCTCCAGTTCTTTGGAGAATAGTCCTATTATTGATTGACATGCATTATATTTTCACCACTTGCTTTATATTATGATTTATATAGACCAACATATACATGACCTAGCCAATTCCTTCAATCTGACAATTCCAGGAAGTTCTTTACATAATAATATGATTTCTTCACTTTGTTAGAATCAACATGTGGTTCAGCGTAAAATTCTGCCACTGTAAATGGGTAGCTTTCCATGTATGTTCCAATTAGATTCAACAAAATAGTTTGGTTGGCATTGAAGCCAGATCATTTGTGATCCATCTGTTGACTAATTGGTATTTAGAATCATCTTTTTCCCACTTGACTATGACTTCCTTTTTCAATATTTCTGACTTTATTAAGTCAATGTAGTTTATTTCAGTAATCTGTACTTCATTTACTTGAACCCTGTATTCACAATAAAGTATCAATATGAGTAATTTGTTTCTCAGGCTTATACATTTATACATTGGTTTGAAGTCATACAAAGCCAATATATTTATCCATCAGATTATTCTTGACTATCATGATCTGGAATCATTTTAGGCTTTCACAGTATTTACAACAGAGGTCTGTAATCCATATATCTCTTGAATGTATGTCCATACACATATTGTTGGAATTTCTTCACAGCACATACTAGTACCAAGGTTTCTTTTTAGACCTGGATATAAATTTTTGGCTGCTGGTTAAGGTTTTTGATGCATACACAATAAGGTGTTTGCCTTCATAAATTCTATAAATTCATGTAGAATTTGTTATAAAAAGCTAATTATAATACAATACATATATCACATGTAAGATTTAAGTAAATATTTTTAACATTATCGCCATTAATGCAAGAAAAAAATAGTTCAGACACTTGTGGGATGGGCTGTCAAATAAACCATTTTTAGATTCTCAACTTGGCTAAATCCTAAAATATCTATCATCAATAATAGCCTACATATAAGGATATGAGCATATATATTAATGTCAGTGTAAAACATTTTATATTTAAATTATGATTTTTATTTCATATAATCACAAATTATAATGTGTGTTTAGTGTAGGACAGATTAGAAATACACAAACAAGGAGTAAACTTTTGTAGATTAAAACTAAAATAAATTGCTTTAAAATATTTATATAGAGAGTACATCATTTATAACACTGTATGTGATAGATATATTTTAATCTATCGTAGCTGATAATCTGGTAGTCTGTCTGAATAAAAAGGGTTCTGAGAGTACATGGATTCATTATTTTTTTACATTATTACAACTGGTGGTAACATTTGTTTATATTATACAAAATTTGTATTAGACAGGGTATGAGCACAGACCTTCACACGACCCACCACTCTCCACACTATCTCATAACACTGATACACCTGAACACATATATGTTGAAAAGATAAATAATCACCAATATACGTATTTCATGCTAAACCAGCAATCATCAGTTGGTCCAGATTACCATCTCTACACATATATGCTACAAGTGCTCAGATATATATTAAGATAGCAAATTCTCCTACTTTAATGGACAGGCTTCAATCTACTCCACACTCCAACTCTTCAACCGTCCATCCAATTGAAAATCTGATGATGGAATGCTCAAAGGCCACCCTGAGGCTGAGATTATTGTCACACCCATGTTGACCTAAAGTCAATCTGACCCCTCATGCACAGGACATAATCCATTAAATACATATACAAGGGATAGGCAGACATCTCTAATACGTAATAGCTGAAATACACAGGCTTATATATACCTGTGTCTATATATGTAATAGACAGGGTATGAGCACAGACCTTCTCCTGTGTATTTCAGCTATTACAAAATTTGTATGTAAGAGTTTTCTTTTTTTCAATTTATTACTGTTGCTCATTTTCATAGCTATAATATAACTCCAGTTGTGTGTGTTGCTGTTATGATTGGTTACATATATTAACTACTGTGATGGGAGTTGTAGATTTTACAATATGAGAATCTTGTCAAAAAATATTTAAAAATGCCAATTTTTGTTTTTGTCTTAATTCTGTTATGAATATAATTGAAGGAAACATGGTTATACCGGAGAATTTAATTTTTTATCAAATAAACTTAATTAATAGCAAATTGTTGTACAAATATTATCATCATTAAACACCAGTCAGCATTTAGACAATCCCAATATCAATAACAATCAACAATTTCAAACTGCTAACATGGCAACCTCCTTATAACATATTCATTTAGCCTTGATCATTATTACACTTATTAAATATTAAATTATATGCAGCAGAAAAACAAATAATTTACATAACATATGATGCATAACTTATAAAAACATAAATATTGTAACTGGTATTTGAAGGCAGATATTTTTTTGATATATATCCAGAATGCTTGGAGTAATGCTTCTCTAAATAGCTATGTGACAAATGCATGATCAACATAACAGAGCTACATTTTAAACGAAGTTCTAGTAGTATTTATAGCTGTAGTTTCAAGTTATTCCACATAAATATTATTGACCAGGAATGTCAATGATGGACCCATAAAATCATTTCTTGATTATAAAATGCTTTGTTGAATTGAAAGTGCACTGTTGTTTTTACAGTATTTAATGCTTCGTCATATTGGGAATAAATTTTCTATATCAAAAATTAACAATAAGATATTTCCACTTTCATGTTTGCTAAAAAATAAAATTGTAAATGAAGACTTTATAAGATCGTATCAATTTCTAAAAAAAAATCATTCTAAATTACTTAAAAAATGAAGAATATTAGAGGAAGAAATTTATAATCTACATGAGCAAGTCAATCATCATACTATACCAAATATTATAGTGGCTTCATCAATGAAAAGTTATAGTTGTAAACATCTAGCAGATGATAAAACTTCGGTTCTAAAAGCACATCATTATATATATAGTGGTCATAACTGAGAAAATAACTCAATAATTGCGTATAAAAAATCAACAGAAAAAGAACACTTGAGAGCCACAAACAACCCAAATCAAAGATGTGCTGCATTGAGATGCAAACTATTTCTCCCCATAAATAAAAAGAATGCAACAGTTATAATAGATTATGAAAATAAAATAAGAGAGATAATACAAAAAAGTACCAAAAAATTTTATGCCAGTTACAGAAACAAAGTTGGAAGCATTATTAAGAAAAGACTGTAGGCATTTTACTGATTCAGACAAATAATATTAATATCATATTTGAGCAATGCTCCATATCCTACCTAAAATCTATAAAAATTGTGTTTTTTTAAAATTCCACATATCAAAACTTGTCAAGATTTATTTTAAGATACTTAGTCATTGGCATACAAGCTATAGACCCTTGTCATAAATTCTAAGCACTTAGTGGAGTTAATCAAAAAATGAAAGAACTGCATATTGCTAAGCTTTGATGCAGAAACTTTATTCACAATATGATGAAGCAATATGTTTTGTAAATGAGGATAACTACAAATCAGAACTATTTCTACTGTTAATATAATGGAACTTTTAATATTTGCATAGCAATATACTTTCAATACAAAAAAGAATTCATCCTTTAAACTCAAGTGAGCATTTATCACTATCACTCAAGATCAGCAATATTTATGTAAAAGAGTTTTAAAATCACAACCATGAATACTACCCAATATTTATCTAAAGTCTCACTTCACTGTGTCAAAGATAAATTTGTTGTATGGCAGCACAATGAAACACATTGAAAATATTCTGAATACACATCAATAACACATTTCTTTTCATTAAATTCACAATAGAATTAGAACAAAAATAAAAACTTCCATTCTTAGATATTCTTGGGACAAAAATTCTTTATGGTAAAGTTAAAATTATAGTATATAAAACATCTTCTCACACATAAAAATACTTAATCTACACAGCACACAAAAATTGAAGTTACACTAGTACTATGGAACAGAGCAAGAAAGACTTATTTAGAAACTAGTGATTTAATAAAAAATCTTACAAAAACAAACTCTCATGAAAAATAATCATCTATTATTTAAAAAACCTTAACTAGACCTTTTGTGTGATTTTTTTTTTTCATAATCTATTTAAGATTTTTTTAATAAAAGTTTGTAGATAATCATGTAAAAGTAAAAATGAATTATAGATATTGCAGTATATCCATTCAAACCAGGGATAGTAAACAAACTGAAGAAAATCTACCAGTATTACTCCAAAACAGCTTTCTTAAATCACAGTGCATTATGAGTAATAGTAACTTCTACAAAACCCAAACTGAAAGTGCTGAAAAGCAAAAACAAAATCTCTTAAATACCAATGGACTCACTGAAAAATAAGCAAAACAATTTGATATTCTTCAAATTTTTTAAACCAAATACATTTTTATCTTCTGAAATATATTATTTTTCATTAGGGTTGAAGTAGATTCCTGTAGTCTACTGATGAGAATAACTTAATTCTCTCTTCCATGGTTAGACTAGTATTTAAACTTTTTAATATATTTTTTCATAGTTTCATAACTTATTGTTACTATTTGTTAAAGTAAAAATAATAAAATTTATAATAAATTTAGACTTAGATTTACCAACAAAAGGAATGCAGTTCTATTCCTGAAAATTTTTTAATTTTACCTCCTTTTACATCTGCTCACTTGTATTTATAGGAAAAATTTACCAATATCTGATTGCTAAATTAATTACTTTTGTATAATCTTTTAAAGTGATTTTATAATGAATATTATTAAATAATATTGTTTTAAGTTTTATTTTAACACAATATTTAACTATATCTTTTTATTAGAAATATTTTTTGCTTCAACTTAAATTTTGATACATAAAATCTATCATTTGGGTGAGTATAATAATTAATTGCACTTTTTATAGGATTGATACAGTTAAATAAATTGTAACTTTTGATTTGCACAAGTAATAAATAAAATTTGAAGGAAGTAAAATTTAATTAATTGTATGAATGTGTGTGCATACTAATCAACAAATACTTCATTTGTCATTTATTTGATCATTATTTAAATAATTTAAGATAATAAATAAAGAGCAATTTTAAATTTGACTTTTACTAATTACAAAAATATTAACTTAATTATTATGACTATTAATTTAACACTATGTCAAGTAATTTTAATTATTGTTCACTTTTATTATTTGATATCTCAAATTTAAAACTTAAATTAAATTTTATTTTAAACTAATAATACTTTAAGTTCAATACTATAAAACAATAAATTTTAGTCTATTTCATAAATTAACTCATAGGTTGTTTCTAGCTATTATATAAAATATAAAATTTATATTACAATTGACTATTATTTACAACCATAACTAATGTAGCAAAATAGAAAGGCTACAGTTTATATATCAATAATAATGGCAAGTATAAATAAACAACCTGAATAAAAGTCTCTGCATACTGTATTCTCAGTCTTTCATCACAGTTCCAATAAAATAAAAGTGTTCACATCTAATATTCATAATCTTCCACTCATTCAGTTATAAACACATTTAATTATAAGTTAATGATTCATTCATTATACATGTCATGCATTTCCATTTTGTTCCTTAATTCTAGAGATGCAAATGGTTAAATATATTTCTAGTTCTATAATAATAATAAAGCATGTTATAATAAGTTAGAAGCACACATTTTTCCATTTAAACTTTATTTTTTTGTAGCTAGTAGAAAGTTTTAAAATAGAGTTCTTGAAATATTTTATAAAAAAGTTCAGCATATACTTTCCAGAATAATAGCAAAATTCACACATTCCAATTATCTTTTTAATATTAGAGATTAAAATTAGGCAAATCAAATTTGAAATATGACACACATATGCATGTCAAATGATGATCTTAAATCTAAATGAGTCAATTGTAAATATAGAGAGATGAAGTCTCCATCCTTGTCTTTATCCTTCCAAGAAAAAATTCTTAACTATTTTTATACAGAAAATTAATATAATTTTGCACTCTTGGGTTTGAATTGAATCTCAATCACTTGATTATGGAAAAACCAATTTGTAGAGAGAAAATTGTAATAAAAAGTAAAGCCAACTTTCTTGTAAAGTATCCCCTTTTCATATCTGATTATTACTTGGCCATTTACTTCTTCCACAAATCAGTGGTCATTCATTCAAAGTTCAACTTTAAAGATAGGACAATCTCTCCTTCTGCATGAGATAATTAGTTGAAAATATGCAATAACCTTTTCTCTCTTGAAAAAGAAAAAAAAAGAAAAAAAATCATTCTGTCTTTAAATAATGTCAATTAAATTGAAACAATAATAAAAATATTCTGCATTTCTAGAATCACAAAAAAAAATAATAATTATTTTAGCAAATAAAATAATTGATAGTGTATTTGTCTATTTGACAATTCACTGATTCATTGATCTATTAATTCACTTAAAATGATGTTTAATCTGGTTATCAGAGATATTGATTATGAAATTAAATATTTTACCAGAAAACATATTTTGTCATTTAACCCTTAAACCGCTAATTATATTATTGGTTGTATGAGGTAAAAATCAAATCTTTTAATTGGCCAACTCACAAACTGAAGACAAAGCCTATTGTTAAAACATATTCGCCTATAATATTAAATTCAACTCAGATACGTTTATAAAAAGTATATTACTAATTTTTCAGGGTATTGAAAGAGAACGAAAGTTCTTTCAAAAATAAATTGTTATTTATTTATTATAAAATATATTCAATTTCGGCAAATATAAAGCGAATGTCTAAACAAAAAAGTGGTGATGCAAACGCTTTTTTTCAATGTTACGTTCTGGAAAAGTAAAGATTTCTTTTTGCTAAATCTTAAATATTTTTACTAAAATCTTCAATATTTTTCGAAAATAATTTTGTTTTTTTAGTATATTTTTTAAAAAACTAGTTTAATTTCTCAAATTATATTTTTTTAATACTTAAAATTGCATTCGAAATGAAAATCTCAGCGTATTTCTTTATTTTCTTTGATCAGGCGGTTTCTTTGTTCTTTCCAGCCAATCAGAATGTCTTTTTCGGCTGAGAACTCACCGATAACCAATCACTGATAATGTTCTTTCTTTGTTTAGGTTTAAATGCGGTTTTTTTGATTTTTTACTTGTAAAATAATTCGGAAGAGGGCACCATCTTACAGAACTTTTAAAAACCTAATCAATACCTGTCAAACGAATATTCTAGCATAAGAACTAGCAGAGTTAGAGTGACATCAGATGTCGATGAGGAGCCTCGTAAGAGACAGTTGAAGAATTAATTAAGTACATGAATGTAAAATGAGGTTGAAAGATGGCACAGACACACATGCACATACATAAATGCTGTACTCCAAGTACTAAACTAAACTGGCTAATACATATGTTTCTATAACCATGAGTCAAATATACTGCACTAATTATTCTATGGACTGGAATATCAATGAGCAAATAAACCAGAAAATCACCAAAACAAATACCAATCACTGTCCTGCAGACAATAAGACATAGCTGGATCAATTTAACCTATACACCAACAATTTTTGTGAGAAGCCACCCCCTTTCTATCATTAAATATTCACCAAAAGAAAAATACCAAATATCTCAAAACTTTCAAATAATATCTGCAAGTGCTTATTAAACAGAGTTTTAGATTATTACTAATACATTTTCAAAATTTCAAGTTATTTCATTTGTTTTAGTTAAATGCAACCAGCTGTTACTGATACAGTGCTATTTAATTACAATTGGTTTCTTGTGCCTATCCAAATATATATATATATATATATATATAGGTCGAAACCGGTCTGGGGATGGGCTATTAGCACGCTCTTAATTTATATATATATATATATAGGAGTTTTCTATTAACTGAAAGGAGACCCTTTGATTTTTCTTGGAGACCTTAAAGGAACCGAGCAGAGCAAATTCCTCATGTCCACTCCATACATTCTTGTCATTGCAGCTGTTATTAATATGTTATTATTCATATAGTATATGAACATGGAGGGGATGCTCACCAATATGCATTAGCCAGTGTGGTGAGTTTATTGAATTTTTACCTCTGTGTTTAAGAATATTTTTTCAATATATACAATCATGACAGACAAAATAAATCATGGCCCTTATTCCCAGGAGACTGTAAAGTCACCAACCAAGGCAGCAGTTGATGGTCAAAGGTGGAGGATGCTAAGAATCCTTTGATTGTGGACTCAGGCTGCCATTTGATGATGACTTTTTATTTAGGTACTTACAACTGCAGATCACTTACAAATGAAGGAAGATTGCAAGAATTAGAAGAACTGTCTTATACTAAATGGGACATTATTGGACTGTGTGAAGTTAGAAGAAACAGTGAAGAACCAATTGATTTAAAAAGTGGACATAAACTCTACTATAAAGGCACAAATATTGGAAATACAAGTGGAATAGGATTCATTATAAATAAAAAATGGAAGAATAACATTGTGGAGATTGATGATGTATCAGACAGAGTGGCAAGATTAGTTTTACAACTTAATAGCAAATACCAAATGCAGATAATTCAGGTTTATGCCCCAACAAGTTATCATAGTGATGAAGTTATAAAAGATTTTTATATGGATGTACAAAAGGCTTTTGATCAGAGTAATATATATATATATATATATATATATATATATATATATATATATATATATATATATATATATATATATATATATATAGTAGCCAAAGAAATTAACTCAAACACAACCAATGGTTTCATTGCTTGGTTGTGTTTTAGAGTTTTTTGGCTTCTCTGGTTTAGTTGTGAATTTGGGATCATTTTATTTTATCGACTTGTTTAGCTTTAGGTTTTAATATATATATATATATATGTATGTGTGTGTGTATTGAACTGGATTGATTTCTGATTCAATGGTTTTATTACTAAAATTAAAAAGGGAAAAACAACTTAATTTTCATTAAATGTCTAATGCTAAATTTTTTATTATTATTCAAAACACATATGCATTTATATTTAAAATAGATCATTTTAATGTATATAGAATTGATTTTAAAATAGTTTACTTTCACTGCTTGTTTTTAATCTATTTAATTAAAAAAACAAGCAAACGTGTAATTACATTCCTGTCTCTTATCATAAGATAAATTTAATTCTGAAAGTGGATCTTTAATTGTGTTTTGTTTCAATAATCCCTGGTTGGAATTCTTAAATTAGATTGAGTGGGAAACTAATATTTGCCCTGCCTGAGATATAGAATTACATACTAAGGAAAGTTTTTCACGGGAAATGTAGCGAGGCAATGATAGCCCACCAATTTTTAGAGAGAGAGATTCAGTATTCCAGAGAAACACTTGGATTATCAGCTACTGAGAGTTATACTGTTTTGGGTAGTAGTTCAGACATTTAATTCCTGCTAAAAACTTGCAATTATTGACAGACTTCGTTACTGTGCAAGATGTCAAAATCTACCACTATGAGTTTTCCCATCATCAGGATGTCTTGCTAACTTAAACAAAGGATGGACCCATGCCTGCTAGCTCTACTTCATTCATGTCATGAGCCTCTAAAATAAACACTGTCTCTACCTTGCCGCTGTCAAAGGACCTGAAAATGGACTAAAAATAAACGTGCGCACTCTATGCGAACTGTGCTTTATTGTAAGATGAAATTTTCCTTTATTCTTTTCAGGGTAAATTTATTTTCATTAAATCTCCACTCAATCTAATTATAAATTTGTATTCATATGTAATATTTAATCTGATTGGCTGTCAATTAAGCATTTTTAAAGCGTATCTGTTTGAAGGTGTTTAGCTTTCACGTTATTATATTATCTGTTTACGCTTAAATTTAATATATTTACATTTATTAATATCATTTCATTAGATTTAAAAATATTTCTTCATTGTAAATCGGATGATTTCACGTTGTTAATTTATATATATAATATTTAGTGGATTAAATGTGAAGGTATTTAGCTTCACACTCTTAGTTCAAAATGCTTGAGTCTGGCTTATTTAAATATAATTGAGGCATAGATTAAGATGGATCCATCTTTTTCTAATAGTTCTGACTTGTGTTTTAGAATTTAGAGTCCCATGTGATGCCATTATTCCATCTGATTGGCTGTCACTTAAGCATTTTTAAAGCATATCTGTCTGAAGATGTTTAGCTTTCACATTATTATAATATTTAATCTCATATGAAATATTTATTGTGATTTCTTGAATTTTGCCATGATTTTTGTTTATTGGAGAGTAATGTGTGAGTTTTTCTATTTTTATGCCTAACTTTTACTAAATGCTTTGGCAGTCATGTATATTTTGAATGCTTACCTGTAATTATTTTAGTAGCCCCAAATTAATTTTAAATACTGTGTTTGCACTTTTGCAAACCACCAAATCTTTTGGCTGGTGACTTTATTTTCATAGTCTTCATTTCTCATATCTCTAAAAGTGAAAACTATAATTGTTTTTGCTTTGTAATTTTATAAGTCACCAGTAGGAAGACAATATTTATCCCTTTCATAAATTACTGGTGAGAGAGACTTTTGATGCTAAAGTATTTATAGCTTTTATATTTTCGTACTCATGTGCACTCTCCGATAGATTTATTTTGTATTTACTCGTAGAGCTTAAAATTTATTAGAGCATATACTCAGAACTTGTGTCATAAATTTATTTTTAATTATAATTATTGGTAACTCATTTTAAATGCTGGGGCAGATGTAACTGATTTTCTAATTATTTACTTGTCTCCTATTGAGAGATTTAATTCTTAGATTAGTTTTTGCCAATTGTTTGGTTGGGGATTCTCCAGTTTTATTTGTTTGTTTTCCTTTCATTCTGAAGCATATTTGTCATGGGTTTTTGAGGTAAATCAATCATCTTTGCTTTGAACATAGTTTTAAGTTGCAGCTTCTACTAGCATATGACATTTTGGGTCCCAACACATTTTTTGGGAGGCTTAGAAAAGCTCGCTGGCACTGGTTTCATTGATTTGTTACAAGAATGTATTGTTTTCATATCTGTGAATGGGAAAACCAACATTTAGATGACTTCTCTTCTGAAAGAAATTTGCTCCCTCCCTTTTATAATTCACTATTGGAAGATTGGTCTATCTTCCAGAGCATTGCATTTTCATCTTTCTGGTACATGCCTGAGATAACCCTATTGGTTTTCATGTAAACTTTTTCTTACAAGTTATTTTGCTCTTAAATAAAAGTTTAAAATTTGTTAAACTTAATTTGGCTGATGTTTGTCTTTGTGCTTTGATTTCTCAATTGTCTAAACAATATTTAAGATATCTTGTTTCTCCCTGAGTTTAGTCCGGTGTATTCAGGTTCGCATATTCTGTCCACCCTTAAAATAAATGTCTAGTTCCGATTTTCGGACTAGTGGCTCCCATGTGGTCAGTATGTGTGGATCAAAGATCTTTTGTCTGGTGCAATATATATATATATGTGTGTATGTATATATATATATAAAAACAAAAAATACTTATATATCCATGAAATAGTTTAAATTTTCAACAAGAGGACTAGTTTTCATCAGAAAAAAAGAATATATACATTAAATGCTGTTATTCAAAAATTACAGACTTGATAAAAGATTACAAATTCATAAAAAAAAACCCTGATTGGTCACAAAACTTACACAGGATATTAAATCAACCAATGACAAATTAATTACAATGTATACTTAAACCAAACGAACAAAAAAACTACATTTTGTACTAATCAAACTTAATTACAAAAATAGTCTGTGCTCATATTAATATTTGCTTAAAAGCTAAAACATTTATACATCTAAATCAAAAATCAACGTTAATGCCAAGTACACTAATTATTAATAGTAATTAATTATTTATCTATTTCCTAATTAAACACTAATAAAATCTTCGTATAAAATACTTTCGCATAAAAAATCTTACATAAAAAACTCACACATATAAAAAATCTTATATGCAAAAAAAAATGTAACAAAAAAATTATAATAATTTTTTTTTTAGGAGACTATGTAACTTAAAGATGTAATAGTCCCTGTGTTTAAATTCATTCCATGTGGTGTAAGGTCTTGAATTTAAAAATAAAAAAACTCCTTTTGGTTCCTCTCTCTTGTGGAAGAAAAACCATCCTGTAAAATTACTACTCTTAAATCTTCAATTGAATGATTTGGTAAATTAAAGTGTTTTGATACTGGTCTGTCTTCATTCTTATGCAAATTGTCTATGATTAGTCATTCTGACATTCAAACTGTATGCTGATTCACCTATATAGTGGTTTAAACATCTACTACACTCTATCAATTATATCAAATTTACACTTTTATATGTAACATAATTAGGAATATACCATTCAAAATTACAATTCCTAGTACTTAGGACCACTTTTGTCACAAAAATATGTTTATATGTAAAACATCTTTTGTCCTCACATGGATAGCATCCTTTTTCCTGTACAGAACTTCTAATATTTGTTTTGACAAGCGTATCTTTAAGTGATCTATATTTTCAATATACAATCTTAGGTGGATCAAAAAAAATAGATTTCAAAAAATCTGTAGAATGTAATATGTACAGCCATCCAGAACAACATCTGAATGACATTAAGAGGTGGTCCACTCTCTTATTGTAAAAAAGTTATCAAACTTGGCAGCTAGAGGGCAGTTCAATTAGTTAAATAGATTTGTAAAATTTTCACGTCGTTATAGTTATTCACTATTAAAATATTATTTATCATTATATATATATATTAAAATATGAAATGGTTGCTCTCATTTCAATGTCTCATTAAATGGAGGATATTGTGACATGGATTGTTAAAATGCCCATGCACAAAGTGCCAATTAAAGCTACACCTATTTAAATATATATATTTGTATTTTGTTATATAAATCAGATTAGTAAATGAAATTCAATCTCATATAAGTCAATAGTTAACTGGGTGACAGTGGTCTGTACAGATATGTTTGCCTATACACAGGATTGAATAAATATCATAATGGAAATGTAAGTATTATTGGAAGTATGCTTTATGATATTATAAATAATAAATATGAAATTACAAAGTTTCATAATGTGCGTTCAAGTTATTTAGGTACAGGACTGTAAAAAGAAGATAATTAAAGTAATTGTAAATATTCTGCAAGTCCATGATTTTATTTTATTTTTTTTTTTGCCAATGATTTAAGGAAATGCAGGATATTATTATAAGGTTGATTTAAAATTTTATGAAGCTATACCACTTTTTTTATCTAAGGCAAATATCAAAAGAGAAAAGCATATGCTCAAAATTCCAGGAAATATCAAGTTTACCTGTTCTATTTCAAATTTATTTTTGTTTAAATGAATCTTCTGTAGTAAATGAAAAAAAAAAGAAAAAAGATAAGAAAATTTCATTTCTATTGTATTGAAATCAGAAATTATGTGTAAATGGAACTCTTTGGAAAATTAAAGGACTCAGAGGGAGAGTAAAAAAAAGAAATGATTTGATAAAAGGGGCTCAACCTATATCCACTTGGTTATAATCAATTATAAAAGAAATTGGAGGTTTGGTGCATGTGGAGTCTTGTTCATGCTATTGGGAGGGTAGAATGAGCCATTTGGTTGGTGGAGTAGCATGTAATTTTTTGGGAAGAAGTTATATAGAGCCTTGTGAAAATCAATCAATTACTGATTCCTACAGTAAAGTGCATATGCTTTGACTATTGGTATATGAATACGTTTTTGTTGATGTTCTCTGTTTGTAGTAGATTACCAATAATAAGGTCATGTTGGAGAAACTGTCCACAGGATCAGAAATATTCTGGTCATTAAGCAGTGAAGAGATTTATAAAAGAGACAGAAAGCTGAATTTGGTTTCAAATTAAATCCACTCCAGAATTCTGTGATTGGTCGATGGTCTGCTGCTGTAGTTCTTATAAAAAATATTGATGGAAAGCTGAGTAAAATGGAAATGCCTACATTTCTCATTAAAATGGAGTAAATGCCCCAGCACCAGTATATCAGACCATCTTCTATGCTGTCACCATGCATCCACAGATGCCAATTGCTGAGGTGAAAGTAATCATAAAAAAATCAATGTAAGACAACAGTAAAATATTAAAAGCTATTTGAAAAAACTATGGTTGACTCATTCAATATTCAATATAGTAAGATCTTGTCATTATGAACACCATAAGGCTTTTTAAATTTAAACCATAGCTTAAAATATTTTTTGTTTCTATAATATTTTTGTGCATGTTTCAAGCATACATGCAACAGTTTTATTTATTTACTATTAATAAATTGTTAAATTCTTTTTATTAAACCACTTATTTTGTATATGTAACTCAATCCAAATATATGCTTTTTACACTCATATGCTAGTTCATATTCAAAGCTCTGGGGACCTGTGAAACATGCTGGGATGGTGGTAATAATTGATGATGATCGTTCCTTAAAAACTTTTCTAAAAGTCAACTCTTTTTTTTAGCAAGTTTGGCATTTTTGAGTTTCTTTTTATGGAAACTGAAAAACAAATGCAATCCTTTTATGAGCATTTGTATTTTTGATTTATAGATCATCACTATCACATTGGCTAATATTATTTCAATCTTTAAATTAAATTTTATTTAAATTTTATTAACCATTCAACTTTTTATTTATTTGAACCAAAGTTTACAATACACGTCTTGAAGAACCCATTATATATGTATATATGTAGTTGTTATCCAGGCTCAAGCCCAACTTCTGTCTACCTGTTTCAGAAATTACCATTACAATATAAATATATACAAAGTATTATATTTATTAATATGAATTTTAATAAATTTTATATATTTTTAAAAAAAAATATTTTAAATAAATATATATTATAATATGCATTGATTGGAAATATTTGGAATGAAGATATTGATATTCTAAGAAAATCATTATGATTTATTTTAAAATCAGAATACAATACATATATAGAATTTATTTTATTATAGTTATGGGTTATAATCACACACACACACACACACATATATATATATGTATATATATATATTGTGCCATTTATTTATATATATGGTACAAATTACTATTTAATATTGTGTATCATTTAAATAAAAAAAGAGAGAACCCGATCCTTAATTTTTTTTTTGTAATATAATGTTGTTTTAAGAAAAACGTACAGTGAAGGTTTAATTTTTCTCTTTTTTAATATATGTTAACTAAAATAAATTCAATGTTGGAAAGGGCATACTGAATAATTGATTCAAATAGTGAAAGAAAATTCCAAAGGAAAAAGATTGCTATCAGAAAGTCCAACTTTCTGATAGTAATTAAAAATGGCAGAAATTCTTAACGAGAAAACAGACTTTGTAATAAAAAAAGGAAAATAATGTAGAAGTTTATAAAATAGAACAAAAGGTAAAAAGGAATATGCGCAGAACTTCTAAAAAGAATCTGGGAATATAAAAGGAGCTGACAGATTTGAAAAGTTTCTTTTGTCTTGTTGTTCCAGAGAGTGTTGAGCAATTTGAAGTGCCTCGTACTTTTTTTTATACAAAAAAAATATTAATAAAATGTGTCCACTTAGATAGGAACTGAAATCGCTCACCATGAGTGAGTAGAACTCTATCGTTTGCCAACACTTTCTCTTGAGAAAAGTCACCTAGATCATCGTCTGGCTCTACCTAAATTTGATCGGAGATTTGGAAGAAGTGAAACTAAAAAAACAACTACTGCGGACTACCCACTGACTGAATTGGACATCGGAGGATCAATGACCTATTTAAATATCAAATTACCAGTAAGTTAATGGCCATAACTTTTACATAAAGTTTTATGAATAGAGAGTTGAATGAAATGTTATCCCATAATTTTTTTGGATCGAAAGATTTGCGAACTGAGAAGTGAACTAAACTGTTACCACGAAAAAATAAACCACCAACTAGTGATTACTTCAATATTTGAATCAAATTATTAAATTCATATGCACAATACTTTCCAATATTATAATTTTGTCTTAATCTTAAATATTAAATGGTTGACAGGCTAGAATAAATCTTTATTATTAGCTTAACTTTCATTGTACGTGTATAAAATTAATATTATGATATTTAAGTTTTATATTTAGTTATTTAAATTCAAATTAGTATACAAATTACCTTTGCTAAATAGATTTATTTTTCTTAATTAAGTCAAAGGGCAATATCTTCTACTTAATGGGAATTTTAATCCAGATCGTATAGTTATTACTTTATGAGTTACAATATGTTCGAAGCAGGCTCAGTGAGTCTAACGACTCTGGCACCCTCATGTAGAAATTAAAAACTGATCCAGCTCACAATTGTACTTGGTAATAATTCTAGGCCAAGCTGATCAGGAAAGGTAGTTATGTTTTTAGAATAATAATGAAACATTCTTCCTTTTTTTAAATAAAATAAATGAACATTTATTTTTCTTTTACATAACTTGATCAACTCGCACATTTATAATGCATATAGAGGCCTAGAAATACGGAAAATGTTACAATGACTTGCTCAACTCGGGCTTATGAAAAAAAAAAAAACACGACCTGAGAAAATTTAAAAACGACATAAAATTGAGAATTTAATGTCCGTAGCCGGAAAATAAATATGACCACAAATAGTGCGCAAGTCTAAAAAGTTATTGCATATGATTATAAAAGTTTTTTTTTTTTAAGAATATAAGATTTTAAATAAGTTTATATTGAAACAAAATAATAGTGGATAAATTAAATAATAAATAAAATCAATCAAAGGTTAGTAATGACAGTAAAGGTAGAGAGGGATGGGAGATTATAGGGTGATAAAAGAGAGGGGTGTCGGTGAATAAATTTATTAACAAAGCAAAATAAAATATTGAATTTATATCGTAACAATTGATAAAGTTAAGATTTTGTTTACTGTAGCAAAAATAAGCAACACGGCCATATATGAAATTGAGAAGTAATAAAAATATACAAAATATGGCAGAAGGCGAGAAAGAATTAAAAGAGGGCATGGAACCCTTAATAAGAAAACTATTATATGAATGCATGATGGAATTCAAAGAAGATATAAAGAAAGAAATGGCAGAGATGGTCAGAGGATTAAAAGAAGAAATAAAAGAACCAGTAAAAAAAAGGAGGAAAAAGAGAAGAAATAAAGTGATCAGTAGAACAACAGAAGAAAAGAGGATAGATAATCTTATTTGTGAGTGGGACGGTGAATTGATTAAGTACACATCTCAAGAATGCCCAAAGGTTGTTTTGCAAATGAACAATGTCAAGATAGAGACTTTGTGGGATTCTGGCAGCCAGATATCAGTAATGTCGGAAACAATGTATGAACGCATGCGGAGGAGAGATACCAACTCTACCAGTGAAAAGCATGCAAATAACATTGGCAAATAACAAAAAGGCACAATTGGGGCTCGAAATAAGTTTGGGTGCAAATTAAAATAGGAGATAAAATTATGCCCCACACACTATTAGTTCTAAAAGGGTTGGTACATGAAGCCATATTGGGGTCCGATTTTATGCACAAAACTGGGTGTGTGATCAATGATAAAGATGAAAAGATTATCTGCAATGGGGAAGAAGTGGAGTTTCGGTCACAGATGAAAATGAACCCGCAAAATGTATGTAATATGAAGGTTGATATAGAACAGCCTTCAATAGAGGCACATATTGATGAGATAATAAATGAAGTGAGGGAACGATGGAAAGAGGACCTAAAAAAAGTTCTAATTGAATATAAATCAAATTTTTCAGATAAATCTGGGGTTATTAAAGAGTATAAGCACAGGATCAAGGTCGCTGACAGTACACCATACCAGGCAAGATCATACCCAGTGCCACACCAATATAGAGCTGAGGTAGAGAAAGAATTAGCTAAAATGGAGAAGTGGGATATTATCACTAAGGGTTTGTCAGCATATAATAACCCAATGGTTGTTGTAAAAAGAAAGATGGAGCCATAAGACTGTGTTTGGATGCCAGGCAATTGAACAAGATTATATGGCCAGATCAAAATGTTCCATGTCCAATTAATGAGTTGGTAAATAAATTCCAGGGAAAAAATATATTTTCCACATTAGATCTGACTGCCAGCTATTGGCAGATCAAGTTACACCCTGCTGACCGGAAGTACACAGCATTTCAATATAATGGTATATTGTACCAATTTAACAGAATGCCTTTTGGTCTCAAGAATAGTGGAGCAGGCCTGCTAAAATGTCTTGACCATGTGCTGTCCCCAGAGATCAAAAAGTTAATCACTATCTACATGGATGATGTGATTATTGCATCCAATAACTCTCAGGAGCACTTACAACACCTCAAGTTGTTTCTACAAGAGGATATTCACATTAATTTACAAAAAAGCTGTTTAGCAGTGGAAGAAGTGAAATTTCTTAGGGCACTTAATTAATGCTAATGGAATCAGACCACACCCGGACAAAATCCAGGCAATATGAGATTTCCCAGCCCCCCGAACACCAAAACAGGTGAGATCATTTTTGGGGCTGAGTAATTTCTACAATAAATTTTACAAAAACTTTGCTTCAGACATGGAGCTTCTGCTGCAATAATAACTTGATCAACTCGCACATTATAATGTGTATAGAGGCCTAGAAATATGGAAAACATTACAATATATATATATATATGTGTGTGTGTGTTTATGAGCTGAGTATATATATGAGTGTTTATTTTCATTATAGTCACTTTGAAATAAATTGAACTGCCTCTTATTTTGTAGTAGGCACTTTTAATATATTTGGCAATTAATCTGTATTATTGACTAATAAAAAAAATAATGCGAAAGAAGAAAACACAAAAACCATATCTGAATGTTTTTTAATATCTCTTATTATGTAAATACATATATATATATATCAGGTATTTAATAAAATAGAAGCAAATAATTATTATACTAAAAAGTCAACAATTTAGGCAATTGTAAATATAAAATTTTAAAAAAAAAATGTTTCTTAGAGAAAGTTGTAGAAATCAGATTTTTTTAAAGAAATGTGTTTATAAGTGAAGTTATTTATCTTATATAGTTAGAATAATGCCAAAAATTATAAAATAAGTGCCTTAACTTGTATAAAAATAATTAATAGCATAAGCAGAAAAAATGGAAACTATGGTAACGTTAAAACAACAATAATGTGTAAGTTTGATAAGTAAAGAATATTAGAATAAGAAAGAATTAGTCACTTTTAAGTATTCTCAACATCCTTGAGGATTCAAAAATTATTATAATTATTGCATATGTAAAGGTTGTGAATACACCGACAGAACTGACATCTCATAATATATTAGTAAGATTATTAATTTTTTTAAAAAACAAAATTGCACATCTTTGGCAAACTGAAACTTTGAATATGCAAAGAGATATTTGAGGCAACAATGAATAATTAGAATGTCTAACATTCATTTATTTACTATAAAATCAATTATTCAGAAAATACGTTGTCTTTAAGCACTAACATGATACAGGCATGTGTTCTTTCGTTGTATCTGATTAATTTTTTTAAAAATTTAATTGAAAATTTATCTAGAGACAATTCTACTCAGCAACCAGCTACTCTAATGTTATCTAGTATTTTAACACAGAAACTAATTACAATCCATTTAAAAATGAAAAATGCACATTCTACATAAGATTTAAGTTGTACATGCTAGGTTGAGCCACCAAAGCCATACTAAAGAAAATAATCAAGAAATAAAAAAATTCAAATAAATAATTTTCACTATTAATAGGATTTACGATTTAAAAAAATCTATTTTCATTATTTATTAGAATTTCTGATTAAAAAAACATTCAATCAAAAATTTTTACTATTTATAATTTTTAAAGCAAACATTGCTTTTAAAATTAAACATTTCCTATATAAATTAAAATTGACAATTTAGCATATACCAAAGTATACTTGGCTGATGAAACAACATATTTTTTCATAATTTTACAGTTGGGCAAAAAGACCTTGTGAGATTGAACATAAGTGTAAACTTTAACCACAATTTTATAATAAAAATCAACTCATAAAAATTTAAAACAATTTATTACTAAATAATATATTACCAATTAATATAAATTTGTGTAACTCAGTAAAAAATAATATAAAATAATGAAGTTCTAAGTTGGTTATATTTTCTTAATGGATAATTCCATTTATTCACAATAATAACGTTTGATATTTTTTTAAAAGTAATCTTCATTAGTCTGTATTATTTTTTAGTAAATTGTTTAAACTTTTATTGCTCATTAAAAAATTATTAACATATTATGGCATCCTTATTTTGTAATATTTTTAACAAAATTGTGTAAGTTTGTATTATTTGGCAATATATACTTTTTTAGTAATAAGTTTTTATAATTTTTTTTTTGTTATTATAAACCTATGCATTAAATTTTATAATTATATGACATTAGTTTGTATTGTTTTTTTAAATAAATATATATATACATGACATGTTCACTTTAGTTTATACAAAATGTTTTAAGTATTTGCTTTGGTATAAAAATTTTAACTTTATTAATTAACATATTTAGTACAGCTTTGGCAGATCTACTTGATATGCATGACTCAGTTCTATTATGGAGAACTTCTATGCATGAATACACAAAGTGGCCTCATAAAAATGTTTAATATATTTGAAATATATTATCACTTATAAAATTTACACTTGAAAATATTGGTCATTACATTCTTATTATTATTACAATTTGATTTGCAGTTAACAATGAAGTTTCATCTATCTTTTTTTAAAAAAACATTTCATGTACGTTTACTGAATCAAAAAGCAAACATTATGGTTATTCAAAAATAAAATGATTTCTTTCCAACATTTAAACGTTTTTACAATCTTTTTCAAGAATTTAAATAATATAAAACGAAAACATTAGTACTAATGTACTATTATTTATATTAGAAAATGAAAAAAATTATAAATATTGAACATTATCAATGTAATTATAAAATTTATTTAATTTCTATATATAAATAATGTTTAAAATACAAACAATAAAGCAAATCTTTTTCTCCCTATTTTTTTTTTTTAAAATCGTTTCTATTTTATTTTCTTGAAAGCAAATAAAAATTTTAAAACACAACTTCTATTTATAGTCAAAAAAACAATTTTTCTTTTAAATTGTTTTTGGCAGAATATAAATAAAAGTATTATATTAAAATTTTTATTTGTTTTTAAGAATATAAAGAGAAGAATATTTTTAAAAAAAAAAACAAAAAAAAGTTTTTGCTATATTATTTGTGTTTTTAGCATTATCTCCCCCCCCTCCCGTGCCATGTTTAGTAACATGTTTTCCATGCATATTGTTAATACTGTGTGAATTCTTTTTCCTTTTTTACATACATATAATAGCATATTTGAATATTTCTTTAAATTTTATTAGTGATTTAATGTAATCATGTGGGAAAGGGAGCAAAATATTCAGTCGTGCACTATTGGCTTTTATTGGCTTGCATTCACTCATCGATAGATGTTTTCAAAGTATAGGTAAATCATCTATACTTAGATCTTCCTATTATATAAACCAACATCTATTAAATGCTTAATTTAAGACTATATTGTATTATGAATATGTTAGTTCAAGTGACAAAGTATTCATACAAATTTAATTTTATACATTGTAGGAAACAGACAGTATTTCATTTTAAACTACTCATAACTTTACATTATCTTAATTTTTGATCCAGTAAGTAATAAATGAATGTTTTTAAAGAAAATAATCACTGGAAAATTATTTTTAATTACAATTTACAACTAATTATTATTTACATTAAACTATTAATGAAACAGAAAATATTTATCAATTTTGATTTGTATACGACTTATAAATAAAAGTCTGAAATATACAACTGAAATAGTGTATATGCCATGTTATAAAAAACATTTCAAATATTAGAATTGTGTATATATATATATAAGAGCCTGCTAATAACTTTAAATGAGCTTATTTATTTTATTTTTTATGATAAATGCTACAAGAGAAAATACATGAAGCCTTTATCTATGATGGTCCCCATACCCAGACCGGTTTCAAGCTATGGCTCTCATCAGTGAGGAGTTAGGACATTAGATTCAAAATATTAACTCAAGCCAAGCATTTATCTAATTCTTAAATATTAAGAAAAAGATTCAAATCTTCAGACACCTACATGTCTTCAAACTCAGCACTTTAACCAAAAAACTATATGAGCCTGAACTAAATTCAGTGATCCCATATATTAGTAGGCTTAGCAATTCAATATAGCCAAAGCTCTAATGATGAGAGCCATAGCTCGAAACTGGTCTGAGGATGGGGACCATCATAGATAAAGGCTTCGTGTATTTTCTCTTGTAGCATTTATCATAAAAAATAAAATAAATAAGCTTGTTTAGAGCTATTAGCAGGCTCTTTATATATTACATATTGGTAATACAAGCTATATAGGTCATGTGACATATGACTGATTTTTACTAATATATATAGTAACATTTTTTTTATATTTTAGTTAGTTTCTGGTAGACTTCCTTGTATCCCATAATTTTAATGCAAGTAACTAACAGATTGGGGTTACAATTTCCTGTAACTTTATTTTTTTAGAGAATATTATTTCCGGAGCTTAGTCAATATCTATTAAATAGAATGGCAAAGGTAATTTCTGTAATTAAATATTAATTAACTAACATTCACAACATCTAATATTCAAATTAAGAATGTACAAAGACTGCGCTAAATTAATACACAATATTTTATTAAAATCTATTTAAAAATTGGAAAAGTTAAACATACAATAATCCAAATATTATTAATCTGATGAAAGTTTTTGTTCCATTTAAATTTTTCTAGATAGTTCCTTTATACATTGAAAATTAATCACTAGTGGTAGGATCATCCATGGTTAATGTTAATTGGCCAATAATTAAAGTCACAAATTGGGAGTAAATAATCTTAACTTATCAGTAAGCTTGTAAAGTTCTCATAATATACTTTTTTTCCTTTGGTATCCCATGTTTCTTGACATTTAATTGATCTCTCCTGCTGGCATCTGGTTCATTCCATGGCTGGAGAAAGAAGCTCAGTTATGATGACCTCTTTGTTGCAAAATATGGTGTTCACAAGACTTCATTTTCATTCTTGATTGACAACTTTGTTCAATAAGTGAGTAGTATTCCTGTGCAGCCACAATTCACTGCAATAGGTCACTATCATGGAAACCTCCAACTCTAAGAACACATAACAAGAAAATAAAAGAAAGACTTAGATCAAAGTTGTCCTCTTCTTTTTATACCTCAATCCAGTTTTGAAACTTCTGTGCATGTTATTATTATCATGACATTTAGGTTTATAATTTTATACATTTATTTTCTTTTTCTGGTACAAAGTTCTTTTTAGTCAATTATTTTCATCATATTTAATTAATATTCTAAAGGTTTTTTTGATTATAATCTTTGTACTTTTTGAATTCTTTTTGTTTATCTGGATTAATAATCTGCATGCCTTTCCTTTATTTTTTCCAATTTCAACTTTTATTAAACTATGGATAAATAATTCAAGTGAAAAAAAAAATCAACTCTCATTGTATGTTTTCAAAAAATAAAATAAATTACACTAACTAAAAAAAAAAAATTTTAAATGCATTAATTTAAAAGATCTTTAAAATTACATTTTTTTAGCTTTTAAATATTTCAAATGCCAATATATTTGGACCATCTATTTGTAGACAGTACAATAGATATATAAACTGTCACATACACATATTCTAATAAGATATCATTTAGGCTTCTATGGCAGGTCACACTTGGGTATAAATGTAGCTGGCTCTAAGTGAAAAAAATAATGGCTTACTGGCCCAATAATAAATTATAATAAGAATACAAAGGAGCATTATTAGTTTTAAGTCTATTGCTTATAATGTTAATTCCAAAGCAGCACTACGTTCTGCTCATCATATGAATATAATGTACGATACTTAAAATAGCAAGAATATTTATTAGTTTCTGTTGGTTATATTATTAAAGGTCCAGAATAGTATCACTAATAACTTAGATTTGAACTTATATTGTAGAAATCCTGTTAGCATGGAATCATAGCTTTGGAGTTCATGAAACTCACTGGTAATATTACACTACTGAATTAATTTAATAAAATGCTCAAATGATAACTGTATAAACCAAATATAAATGTATAGAACAATAACAGTTTCATTCTAGTAGTAGTAACATGTAAGTTCTCTCTAAAGGTTCTCAAACAATTGTTGTGCATCTATTGACAAAGCATCTGCATGCACCATTGTGTAATGCTAAATTACATTAACTTTTTATAATATATATATATATATATATATATATATATATATATATATATATATATATATATATATATATATATATATATATATATATATATATATATATATATACTTCTTGCAGCACTGCTGTAAAAAGCTTTGGAGATATGGAGTCACCCTGTTTTACACCTTCCTCAATGTTGACTTTCTCAGTCTTATTATCTAATTGTTGCTGTTATATTTTTATAAATATTTTTTTAAAATATGACATTATCTTGGATCTATACCTTGATAATCCAATGCTTTAATGACTAAAGAAAAATTATTATAAAATCAAATGCCTTTTTATAATCTACAAATCCAAAGCATAATGGCAACTTATATTTATTTGTCCTTTCTATAACTTCTCTCAATACCTGGATATGACCTAGTGTACTAAAACCACTTTTAACTCCAGCTAGTTGTCTTGGTTGATAGAAATCCAATGTTCTCTGTAGACACATTGTAATTATCTTGGTAAAAATCGTATAAAACTGATAGAAGGCTGAGAGATCTGTAATTTCTAATATCTTCTTTATCACCTTTTTGAAATATTATTATTAATACTGCATTCTTTCAATCATCTGGTACATCTTTATCATTTAAACATTTGGTATATAACTTTGCTAAACAAAATTTTATTTCTTCATCTGCTTCTTTTAATATATCAATTATAATTCCATTATTACCTGGATCCTTTCCTTTCATCATAAATTTAATTGCATGTCTCACTTTTTCATTTAAAATTCTGGACAATTTGGAAGATATAATAGATATAGGAGGTACTTGTTCTTTATTACTATAAAATTTTTGATAGAAGTCTACTATTCATTTTATGATGTCATTTCTCTTTTTAGTAATAATTCCATCTTTTTTTCTTATTGCAGATATAAATTTCCTACCAATACTAAAATGTTGTTTTACACTCTTGAGACTTTTGTTATCTTCTACAACTTTCCTTGCTAGTTCACAGTTATATTTTCTTATATAATTTTCAACTCTTTTCCACACCATTTTACAAAATTCAAGGTATTCGATCCTTTTTAATGCATCATTTTTGTATATCTAAATATTATTTCTTTTCTTTATAAATTTTCTAGTCTCAGTAGAAATTTTATTGGTCAATTGCTGCATCTTTCTACCAGCTATCTTTGTTGCAGGTTTTAAAGGTCTACCAGTTATTTCATATTAATTTCATTCAAATCTGATTCATGTTCTAAATCTACTAATATTTGAAACCAATTTGTAAGATCTAATTTAAATTCATTAGAATGTTTCTGAAGATTAGGAATATCAACAGTAAATATTGTTTTTCTTAATAATTTTTGTCTCTCTAGTTTTGCATTAATATGTATCTTACATCTTATTAATCGATGATCACTTCCTGTGTTAAATTTATTAAGAACATTACAATCTTGAAATATATATTTTCTGTTAGTCAAAATATAATCCAATTCTGCTGCACTTTCATTTGGATGCTTCCATGTCTATTTCCTTTTAACATTTTTCTCAAAAAAAGAAAGCATAATGTAAAGTTTTCCTTGTTCTGAAAACTTCACAAGTCTATGTCCTCTCTCATTTTTATTACCATAGCCAAAATTATCTACAGCACTTTCATCTTTCATATATTTACCAATTCTAGCATTAAAGTCTCCCCATAACAATTTTAAAATGTTGTTTACTCTGATCAAAAGCCTTTTGTATATCTGTAGAAAAATATTCTACTACTTCATCACTATGAGAACTTGTTGGGGCATAAACTTGAATTATCTGCATTTGATATCTGCTATTGAATTGTATAACTAATCTTGCCATTCTGTTCAATACACCATCAACCTCCACAATATTATTCTTCCATTTTTTATTTATAATGAATTATATATATATATATATATATATATATATATTCATATATATATATAAATATATATATATATATGGCTGCAGAAAGGAGTTTTGCTATTAACTGAAAGGAGACCCTTTGATTCCTCTTGGAGGCCTTAAAGGAACCGAGCAGGGCAAATTCCTAATGTCCACTCCATACGTTCTTGTCGTTGCAGCTGTTATTACTATGTGATTATTCGTATAGTATACAAACATGGATGAGCTGCTCACCAACATGCATTAGCCAGCATGGTGAGTTTATTGGCTTTTTACCTCTGAGTTTAAGATCAAGAAACACCATGGTCTTTCTTCTCAGTGCCTGATAAGGCAGAATGAATGTTTGTGTAAATGATAAATATTTTCCCAATACATATATACAATTATGACAGACAAAAATAAAGCATGGCCCTTATTCCCAGGAGGCTGTAAAGTCACCAACCAAGGCAGCGGTTGGTGGCCGAAGGTGGAGGGTGCTAAGAATCCCCTGATTGCAGACCCAGGCTGCCATTTGATGACGACTTTTTATTTAGGTACTTACAACTGCAGATCACTTTCAAGTGAAGGAAGATTGCAAGAATTAGAAGAAGAACTCTCTTATATTAAATGGGACATTATTGGACTTTGTGAAGTTAGAAGAAAAGGTGAAGAGACAATTGATTTAAAAAGTGGACATATACTCTATTATAAAGGCACAAATATTGGAAATACAAGTGGAGTAGGATTCATTATAAATAAAAAGTGGAAGAACAATATTGTGGAGATTGATGGTGTATCGGACAGAGTGGCAAGATTAGTTATACAACTTAATAGCAGATACCAAATGCAGATAATTCAGGTTTATGCCCCAACAAGTTCTCATAGTGATGAAGTAGTAGAAGATTTTTATATGGATGTACAAAAGGCTTTTGATCAGAGTAAACACCATTTTAAAATTGTTATGGGAGACTTTAATGCTAGAATTGGTAAAAAAATGAAAGATGAAAGTGCTGTGGGTAATTTTGGTTATGGTAATAGAAATGAGAGAGGACATAGACTTGTGGAGTTTGCAGAAAAAGAAAAACTTTATATTATGAATTCTTTTTTTGAGAAAAATGTTAAAAGGAAATGGACATGGAAGCATCCAAATGAAGGTACAGCAGAATTGGATTATATTTTGACTAACAGGAAATACATATTTCAAGATTGTAATGTTCTTAATAAATTTAACACAGGAAGTGATCATCGATTAGTAAGGTGTAAGATACGTGTTAATGTAAAACTAGAGAGACAAAAATTATTAAGAAAAACAATATTTACAGTTGATATTCCTAATCTTCAGAAACATTCTAATGAATTTAAATTAGAACTTACAAATCGGTTTCAAGTATTAGTAGATTTTGAACATGATTCAGATTTGAATGAAATTAATATGAAAATAACTGATACACTTTTAAAAACTGCAACAAAGATAGCTGGTAGAAAGAAACAGCAATTGACCAATAAAATTTCTACTGAGACTAGAGAATTTATGAAGAAAAGAAGGAATATGAAGATATACAAAAATGATGCATTAAAAAGAATTGAATATCTCGAATTTTGTAAAATGGTGCGGAAAAGAGTTGAAAATGATATAAGAAAGTATAACTGTGAACTAGCAAGGAAAGCTGTAGAAGAAAATAAAAGTCTTAAGAATGTAAAACAACATTTTGGTATTGGTAGGAAATTTATATCTGCAATAAGAAAAAAAGATGGAATTATTACTAAAAGGAGAGATGACATCATGAAATTGGTAGAAGATTTTTATCAAGAATTATATAGTAATAAAGAACAAGTACCTCCTATATCTATTACATCTTCCAAATTGCCCAGAATTTTAAATGAAGAAGTGAGACATGCAATTAAATGTATGAAGAAAGGAAAGGCTCCAGGTAATGATGGAATTATAATTGATATATTAAAAGAAGCAGGTGAAGAAATAGAAAAATTTTTAGCAAAGTTATATACCAAATGTCTAAATGATAAAGATGTACCGGATGATTGGAAGAATGCAGTAATAATATTAATATTTAAAAAAGGTGATAAAGAAGATATTAGAAATTACAGACCTATCAGCCTTTTATCAGTTTTATATAAAATTTTTACCAAGATAATTACTACTCGTCTACAGAGAACATTGGATTTCCACCAACCAAGAGAACAAGCCAGATTTAAAAGTGGTTTTAGTACAGTAGATCATATCCAGGTATTGAGAGAAGTTATAGAAAGGACAAATGAATATGAGTTGCCATTATGCTTAGGATTTGTAGATTATGAAAAGGCATTTGATTCTATAAACATTTCTTCAGTGATTAAAGCATTAGATCATCAAGGTATAGATCCAGGATATTGTCATATTTTAAAGAATATTTATAAAAATGCAACAGCAACAATTAGATTACATAATGACACTGGGAAAGTCAACATTGAGAAAGGTGTAAGACAAGGTGACTCCATATCTCCAAAACTTTTTACAGCAGTGCTGCATGAAGTATTTTGTGGATTAAAATGGGAAACTAAAGGAGTGAAAGTAAATGGTGATTATTTAAGTCATTTAGATTTCGCAGATGATGTAGTTGTTTTTGCAAATAATGCTTCAGATCTGCAGGAAATGTTGCAGGAATTATCAGATGAAAGTAGGAAAGTAGGACTAAAGATAAATGTTAAAAAGACTAAAGTAATGTTTAATCGATTTGCTCAAAATATGAAAATAAAGATTGATTATGATGAATTAGAAGAAGTTAACAGTTACAAATACCTTGGTCAGATTATTAATACAGATGGAAACATAATGGAGGAAATTAATCATAGAATTAAACTTGGTTGGAGTGCTTTTGGTAGAAATAACTTGATACTAAAAGGAAATATGCCTATGTGTTTGAAAAGGAAGGTTTTTAACAAATGTGTTTTACCAGTTCTTACTTATGGATCTGAGACTTGGACACTTAATAGAAGAGCAATTCAGAGACTTCAGACCACTCAAAGAAGTATGGAGAGATGTATGTTGGGAGTAACAAGAAGAGATCGTAAACACAATGTATGGGTAAGAGAACAAACAGGTGTTACTGACCTCATTGAAAAAATTAAAAGATTGAAGTGGAGTTGGGCTGGACATATTGTTAGAAGAGATGATAATAGATGGACAATTGAAATTTTAAACTGGATTCCAAGAGATTGTAAAAGACCCAGAAAGAGACCACATGTGAGATGGATGGATGAAATAAGAAAGTGTGCAGGGGTGATGTGGAGAAGAGAAGCTAAAGATCGGAGAAGATGGATTAAACTTGGAGAGACCTTCATCCTGCAGTGGATTGATAATGGTTGATGATGATGATATATATATATATATATATATATATATATATATATATATATATATATATATATATATATATATATATATATATATATATATATATAAATCAAAACTACCCCAAATCTAAAATTAAACCAGACTAGCATAAAAATAATATTAAAACACAACCTAAGGTTTCACTGCTACAAGCAGACTTCTCAAGTGTAAAGAACTATAAAAAACTACACAATATATATATACACTATTAAAAACTACCCACAAATCCATTCACTTCCCATCCACCCTTAATATTAAAAGAACTCTTAAGTAAGTTAATTGCTTCAGAATAATAAATTTTCAATAATAAAGACTCTTTAATTCTTCTTTTGATTTCATTTCTCTCAAAGAAGACAACCGTAGCTTCATCAAAATCAATAGTGTGGCCTGTATATTTTTCATGGACATACAAAGCAGAACTAACATATCTATTCTTAACTCTACTTTTATGAACCTTTATTCTTTCATTTAAACTCAAACTACTCTGACCTATGTAAACCTTCTTACAAAATAAACAAGGAATAAAATATACTACATCAGGAATAGTCTTTCTATCAAAAACTTCTTTTGTATTATTTAATAAATTATTCAATGTAACACCCCTTTTCCAAGCAATTTTCTTATTTCCAAACAATTTACTATTTCTACACACAATTTTATAAGAAGACAATTTAAATGGCAAAGAAATAAAATCATATTTTTCTTTAACTTTTACATCCTTACAAATGTTACTATTAAATAAAATACTTTTAATAAATTTATCAGAGTATCCAACACTCAAGTAATCTTTATAAAATTGATATTTCTGAAACAAAGCTACCCCACTAGAATTATTTAATTTAATATTCCTATGACAATAATTCCTTAAAGCAGCTACTCTATGAGATACAGACTGATAGCTATCAGGTTTAATTATAGAACTTAATTCTTTACTTTTAACTAAATGACTGCACAATAAACAATTAGTTTCTATATTTCTAATCACCAAAAGATCTAAAAATTTTAACTTACCAAAATCTAACCCCCCTCCTTCTAACACAAATTTTATAGAAGGATCAAAACAATTAAACTCATTTACAAATTCCTTCAATTTATCATTTTCAACTACAAATAAACAATCATCAACATATCTGACAAATAATTTTACATATAAACAATTCTTTTTAATAATAATTTCCTCTTCCATAAAACTAATATAAACTGAACATACTAAAGGAGAAATAATATAACCTATTATCCACCCTTCCTTAATCTTATAAAAATTACCTTTATAAGTAAAATAAATAGAATCTTCCAATAACAAAAGCAAATCTTTAATTACCTTAATTTTATTTTTTGATAAAGAACTTTTCTTAATCAATACAGACAAAAGAACATCAATACTGCCTAACCTATTAACAGACTGATACATATTTTCAATATCTAAACTTCCAAATACCCAATTACTTTCCATTTTAAAATTATTAATCTTATCAAAAGAAGAAGAAACTGTGTACTGACCAAAATCAACAAATTTTTACTTATAAAGGTAATTTTTATAAGATTAAGGAATGGTGGATAATAGGTTATATTATTTCTCCTTTAGTATGTTCAGTTTATTTAGTTTCATGGAAGAGGATATTATTATTAAAAAGAATTGTTTATATGTAAAATTATTTGTCAGATATGTTGATGATTGTTTATTTGTAGTTGAGAATGATAAATTGAAGGAATTTGTAAATGAGTTTAATTGTTTTCGTCCTTCTATAAAATTTGTGTTAGAAGGAGAGGGGTTAGATTTTGGTAAGTTAAAATTTTTAAATCTTTTGGTGATTAGAAATATAGAAACTAATTGTTTATTGTGCAGTCATTTAGTTAAAAGTAAAGAAGTTAGATCTATAATTAAACCTGATAGCTATCAGTCTGTATTTCATAAAGTAGCTGCTTTAAGGAATTATTGTCATAGGAATATTAAATTAAATAATTCTAGTGGGGTAGCTTTGTTTCAGAAATATCAATTTTATAAAGATTACTTAATTTCCACCTTCATATCATGATTTCAAGCTATTTGCTATCGTCAGTGAAGGACAGGATTAAGAAACTAGATCTAAAACACAAATTCTGAGCGTTCAAGATCTAGTTTCTTAATCCTGTCCTTCACCGACGATAGCAAATAGCTTGAAATCATGATATGAAGGTGGAAATTAAGTTAGAGATAGTGAAATACTTGCTCTGACGTTTATGTAAACAAACGCTTGAAGGTGTTTTTAGTATAACGCCATCTATTGTCATAAATACAAGAGTATGCAAGTTTTTAACTTGTGTTTTTTGTTTTTCATAAATGTACCTTTGAGGTCTTTCTTGCAATGATAGATATTGCAGAGACTTCTACTATGTGGTGATGCTGAACTGATATCATACCCATGTAGCTATCTGGCATGCGATGCTGAGTTTGAAGACATTACATGTCTAAAAGATTCACGCTTGCAAGCTGAATAGAAACTGTTTCTTAAACGCTCAGAATTTGTGTTTTAGATCTAGTTTCTTAATCCTGTCCTTCACTGATGATAGCAAATAGCTTGAAATCATGATATGAAGGTGGAAATTAAGTTAGAGATAGTGAAATACTCGCTCTGACGTTTATGTAAACAAACGCTTGAAGGTGTTTTTGGTATAACGCCATATATTGTCATATATATTGTAACCGTCGGAAATTGTTTAATGCTGTTTTTCCAATATAAATTAATCTGGTCTAGCTCAATCGGGTCGCCATTATATAATAAACCATCCCAAAGCACAAATAATCTCTCTTAAAGTTTAATTTACTTAAGTTAAATGTAAAATGAAGAAATAATGAGATCATCTGCTCCAAACATCAACAAATCCGCCACAATTACAATATAAATTATATAGAGCAGTGAAACCAACTACTATTGCCCTAAACAATAATATAGGATTAGGCTAACTACTTGATTGGCAATCTAATCAAAACCAAATCCCATTAATAACTAACATAGACTCCAACACATATATTTTTACTAGCCTGTTACTTTTTTTTTTATAGTAATTTAACTCTACTTTATTATTCAAAGATGCTGCCTTTATAAATTAATGGATAAGCTTCTAAGTACCTGTAATAGCACTTTACAAAACATTTGTTTGCATATAGACATTATTTAAATAACAAAACAAAATAATACTTGAACCCATATATGCCTATATCTATTTTAGCAAACGCTAAATAGAAAGATAAACACTCGTGTCAATGAGCGATATACAATTCTTTCTACTTCTATCTTTAATTAATAATTTTCTGTGGGTATCAACTGGTTTTATTATAATTTTATAATACTTTAAAAATTTATACACTCACTTAAATGTTTAAACAAATTAATAGACATTGATGATTTACCAATAAGCTACAAAATAATCCATAAATAACTTGTTTGAAAATTTTAAACAATTGAGTAAAAATTGATTGACAACAATTAAAACATATATTTGATATTTATATAAATTGAAATAATATTCAATTGAATCGGTCAATGAAGTTTATTCTCTTCATTTTATAAGAGTTTAAGAAAATATCCAAGACGAATTATTCTAAACCAAACGATAAAGTATAATCTATTTAGTTTTTTTTTTTTATGACGGAGTCAGACAAACATGAAATGATTGACCTTGTGATATTAACTAAGATAAATGATAATATGTATATATAACATTCGAATGCAACCATAAATATGAAATTTATATAGAAACAAAATAAAATACTAGTAAGCTAATCATACCTTATCTTATATTCCAATTTGCTCACCAAGCTGAGTTTAAATCCCGTTACCCAAATAGTTACGCCGTCTTACGCAATCCAAATAAGACAAAACAATTAAACCAGTCTTGATATTCAAATTAACTCAATTTATTAGATTATAAAAAAAAATTGACAATATTAATGATAACATACATCCGAAATGACTTTATATTTTAGATTGGTTGACTAAATAAACTGATCATATTGCTATGTGTTTCTCTATATACGTGTTGCAATAACAATAACGACACACACAAAAAAAAAAAAAATGAATAACTGATGGGAAAGGTCCCTAGATATTTTACTAAAATAAAGTTTACATATAATCTATACCAAAATGTGGAATAGGAGGGTATCAAAATCTATTTGTTTATCAAAATAATTACGGATAAATGAATATGAAATAATGAATATTTTTGAGCCTTTCCAATCATTTTCATTTAATAACTTATACTACTTTTAGATAAAAAAAAATCATATTTTACTACATATATAAAAAAATATAACACACGTACATTTTATATAACAAAAAAAAATCATACCATACATTTCTAAATCAGTCCGTTCACTATTTATTGGTCTATCGATTGACTTCAGTTATAGTGTATAGAAAGGTTTCTCCGTCAGAAATAGTAATCGTAAACCCTGCAATATTTCATTAAAAAGTTTCCTTTTTCCCCTTTTTTTTCTCTTTCCTCTTTTTCTCCTGAAGATGTGAGTGCACTTTGACTATTCCCATTATGAGGTGAAGTGATCCATTGGGTTCCTGTTCCGATGTTTATGCAAATCCATTTTTTTTTCCTTTTTTTTTTTTTTATAAAGCATCATCCATTTTTTTTTTTTTTATTCACATTGTTGCCGCCTTCCGAGACCCCCCTTCAACTGTCCGCTGAATGATTGAACGGACAGACAATTCCCTTATTTTTCCATGTTTTATAGTTTTACATCCAAAAATATTGAAAAAAGTTCATTTTTTTTTTTTTAAAGACACGGAAAATAGATCTGTCCTTTACTATTGCAAAATGATAAAGCTTGTGTGTCCTTTTATCTTCTGAAACGTCATTTTTATATGTTCTCTTTCTGACGTTGTTTTATCTTGGCGACCACACACGGTTATAGATAAGAAGATACGTGAAGATTAAATCCAAATTCGATTACAATTTTTTTTTTTTAATATTATTTTACAAACCAAAATACAAAATTGATATAATAACCTTTTAAATTATTGATACACATCAATGATTTACACCCATCTATATTTTTCCCTTTAATAATAATATTTTTATAAAAAATCTATAAATAAAATGTACACAACATATATGTAAACATTAAACTGTATGTAATAATGTTACTATGGTGTCTGCATTCATATATGAAAAGTATAAAATAATATCAATCCGTTTTAGTTAAATTTATATTATGCTGAATTGTTTACTATGTTTTTCTTTTTTTTTTTTTATATATACCTGGATCATCAATTTGAACACTCACAATATATATATAATGTTTAGAGTAGATAGGTTAGTATAAAGTAAAATTAAAATGGATTAATGATCAACCAACTAAGGAAATATGTGAAAGTATTGAAAATATACTTGGTATAATAAATTTTACTAAATTTATATTCTTAGTAATTTTTTTACATTAAAGGTTATAATGACAGGATATCTAAATATAGTTATATATGTTTATTTATATAATATAATATAAATAAGTATTCTTACTTCTAGTTTTTGTTTGTCTTTTGGCAAAAAAAGGTAATTATATAAAACCTGTCTCTTTGCTCTCCAACTATAAGAATCCTCAGATAATTTTTTATTAATTTCCCATTTGCTCTAATGAATTAATTATTCCTATATAATTTTTGACTGGATTATAACTCAAAATTTTTGTCCCTGACATTGTTTATTGTTATTGATTTTGCAAGTTGACAAAACAGTTTGTAATATTTTTTCAATGATCTGTTCCTGTGCTTAAACTGTAAATATCTAATGATTTGGAAGGTCATTATTAGGCCTCAGTAGATCTTCTTTCCTTCTTTCTCAGGTAAGGCAAATATGTGTATTTATTATATATGATAAAGCTGGGATGGAGCAAGCATTTTCTTCTTCTTGCAAGTTCATTTCTTTTTATGTCAAGGCTGGACAACATCATTTCTTCCTGAACTAGTATATGACCAAAGAGGGATCACAAGACCTTGTAGCAAGTTATTCTGATATAATTTAAATTATATATAAAAAATCCCAATGCATAACACTATACTGAAATAAATATACAAATATTAAATACCCCCACATGGTTAAAAAAAATCCAGGACCGCTCTGTGAACTAATATATAAATACATTAGAGTTCGTATTTCAAAATAGCCACTTTAAAATGATATCACTTTGAACTATACATTATTAGATCTTAAATATTGAAATACAAACTAACTCACATAGAGAACTTAAAATTTTAACAAGCAATGATCTTAACTTTTGCTACATGCAGACATGTTTTGCTATTGTTATATAAAGACAAACTAAACATTAGTAATTTTAATCTTTAAACCACCTAACACAAATGTATATAAAATAATCCCAGTGCATAATGCTATACTGCAGGGGTCCCCAATCTTTTTGCACTTAAGAGCACATTCTATAATACCGGCCAGGTGGCGGGCACCATTTATTTTTTCAACCAGGTAGCAGACACCATTTATTTTTTCAATGTAAATTTATAGTTGGATATTGTTAATAATACACACAATGTACAAAAAAATATTTATTTCAAAAATAAAATTTTAACATATAATTAACGTTTATATTTTTACGCTGTAAAATTATAGTATGCCCTGTAATTTGATTACAATATAATACAATAATTTATAAGAAATTTTAAAAATTAAATTTATTTGTATCAGATAAATAATTTTTTATCATATTCGGATAGTGGCAGGCACACGTAAAATGGTCTGTGGGTGCCATGGTATTTGAAGGCATAGGGTTGGAGACCCCTGCTATACTGAAAAAAATATACAAATATTAAATCACCCCAAGTGGTTAAGAAATCTAGTTCTGCCCTCTGTGAACTAATATTTAAATATATTAGAATTCGTATTTCAAAATAGCCAGCCCAAAATGATACCACTTTGAACTGTACACTATTAGATCATAAATATTGAAATATGAACTGAAATGTATTTATATATTAGTTTACATAGGGTGGTACTGGATTTCTAACCCATGTGGGGTGACTTAATATTTGTAATTTGAAGCCATCAGAATAATAGTGCATTCTTTATAATATTCTAACATTTAGGGCATATGTAAGTGATCCAGATGGTCTTCACAATAAAAATCTCTAGTCCAAGCTCTCTGCCACCATAAGACATATTTTTACTTCCAAAACATATTCTGATCAAAATTTACAGACCCAGTCTTTTATAGTTATTATGTCGTTTTGAACAACAACTTAATTGATTTCATCCAAAGTCAATAAAGTGTTTATCAAAAAACAGCTTAATTACCCCCCCCCCACCACAAACATTATCAATGCCAGTTTTCTGAAAAATACAGAAAAGAAAACAGGTGATGATTAATCATAATTCGAAATAAAAAAGAGAAGGCAGAGAAAATAATACAAATATTACTCATTTAAATTTATTCAAAACTTTGCATTTTTAAAAATGAAATTTCATTAAAATTCTATTAGGGAGTTGATAACTTTTATGAAACTATTTCACTTAATTTTTGCTCAAAAATTAATTTTACAATTAGTTAACAAAACTCTATTTTTTCTTTAATTTTTTTGTACAGAATTATTTGTTTGAGATGAAATGTGAGAAAAAATCACACAAACACTACTCAAATAAACTTAACCCTTTATTTAGTGGGGGTTTAGAATTAAAAATGCTGTTAATTATTATTGTCATATTTGATGTTTGTATTTAATGCTTGCAGCTATCTATGCATAGCTATTATATATATGTAGTATTTAAAGAACAATATAGAGAATTTCTCATAGGCTGACAAAATTATTCCACTCATTGAAAGTTTTTAAATATTTGGATCCACTCACATAAAAGTTTTAGACTGTAATCAATGATATTTTGATTAATATTATTCATCATTCTATGGGATAATGCACTTATAATACTTTTCATGACAATTTATGTCATCAAAATAATAATATGGAATTGTATTTGTTGCTTTTTACTATCAATATATCGACTAATGTTTCAAATTATTTCTTTGATTAATCAACTTACTAAATGATAGCTAACGGATTAAGGATAACTGAGAAAAAACCCATATTAAACTATCAAGTTGTTTTAAACTTTACAGCCTAATTGATAGTACATAAATCATATCTTTTTTAATTTTATTAAAATTATTTCCTATATTTAAGTATGTGTAAAGAAAGGTTTTTGTCTAAAAAAATATTTTATATTTTTTAATTCTAATACTAATCAAACTAAAAGTTTGACTAATATAGATTTTTTGACAACAAAAGAAAGAAGTTTCTAGATTATTAAGAGTCTATGATATTATATTTTTTGGGTTTGAAACTCACAAAAAATTTTGACTGTTAAAAATGCATGACTTATATATTATTTTTCTTTAAAAATTAAATGATTTATATTTGTATAAAAAATTGCTCTGATTTCAAATATTTGATATTAAACTTTATTCATAACAACATGCGTTGTATGCATTTTCAAGCAAAATGTGTTTAACAAAAGCTTTTCAAAAATACTTTCTGATAAGATAGATATTTAGTTCTTAAGATTTGGTCACCATAAAAAAGAGATGGGCAGATTGATGGTGAGAAAAAACTTTAATAAATCTGATAATCAACCAACTTCCCTGGAACACTTTATATATGAACATAGATAGATATAGAGATGGATAGGGTAGGAAGGTATGTGAGTGGGTGGGTAAACATTTAGGCAGACAGGCATGCAAGCAACCAGATAGTCAGACAAATAGGTAAGTAGATGAATAGATAGATCATGGATAAATAAATAGGTAAACAAGTAGATAAGTGAGTGGGTAGATAGACATGCAGATGGATGAGAAGACAGAAAGATAGACATATAGATAGATAGATAGATAGATAGATAGATAAATAGATAGATAGATAGATAGATAGATAGATAGATAGATAGATAGATAGATAGATAGATAGATAGATAGATAGATAGATAGATAGATAGATAGATAGATAGATAGATAGATAGATAGATAGATAGATAGATAGATAGATAGATAGATAGATAGATAGATAGATAGATAGATAGATAGATAGATAGACAGACAGACAGACAGACAGACAGACAGACAGACAGACAGACAGACAGACAGACAGACAGACAGATAGATAGATAGATAGATAGATAGATAGATAGATAGATAGATAGATAGATAGATAGATAGATAGATAGATAGATAGATAGATAGATAGATAGATAGATAGATAGATGAATGAATACAAAAATATATATGTAAATAGATAAGTAGATAGATAAGTAGTTAAATAGAACAGATGGATGAATGGATAGTTGGATGGACTAAAATGGGCAAGCAGATAGATAAATATACGTAAAGCAAGGTAGAGATAGTAGAAAAAAGATAGATAAGTAAGTAAATGAGTAGTTTAGTAGATAGACAGACAAATAGATAGATTGATAAATGAACAAACATGTAAGTACACTAATTGATAGTTATATATATAAAATACTTTTCACAAATTTTTTTATCTCATATTTAAATATAATATTATCTATAATATAAAGGGTGATTATGGTTAATTATATATTTTTCTAAAATAAGGGGAAATCATAAAATTATATTTATTGTTTTTAAGTTTTTTTTATATTAATAAACGTAAAAAATTTAACTTTTTTTTTTAAGATTTGTTACTTGGATTTTTTTTATTGCAGTTAATTCTTTTTAAAATTTCTGATCCATTTATGTAAATCCTTTAAAATGTGGAGTATATATTTTTTGTTAATTTAGTTATGCATTCATTCGCAATTAATGATGGTATTATGAATATAAACATTATTAAAGTGATTATTACTTTATTCTACTAATAAAGTTTCCGTGATAGTAGATGTTCATAAAAAGAAAAATTCTGATAATTTCTCTGTAAGATCAGCTATAGTTACTTTTAATTGCAATCATAGAATGATTTCTTCTGATTCATATTAAATATAAAAAAATCTTTTAATCTCACAAAATAATTTTTAATTGGAACAGTATTTAACGTGAATAAAAATTAGATTTTAACTTTTCATTTAGGTATGAGCTCCTTAATAATGATCCTGCAGCACATGGAACAAACAGTGCATTTTCAGAATAAATATGTTGCATTAGATTTCTGATTGTAAAAATAAAAATAAACTTAAACCTTGAAAAGTAAAACATAAATCAAAAATATGTTTTATTAGTACTCAGAAAAACAATTCAAATTCAGTGAATCTAAATATAAAAAAAAATTCTTCAACTTTATGCTGCGAATGCAAACTTAATTCACAACAGTCTGTAATAGTTTTTACCTTTCATTTTGTAATTGCAAATTCATGCATGTGCACTGTGCTTTGTTAGTCTCTGTACACTTTACAATTTTGTTCTTCACAAAAATTAGTCAGAATTGTATTCTCACATTTGAAAATGCACTTCTGTTTTCATGAACAAAAATTAACCCAAACATTGACAGTCTGGTCAAAGTAAAGCAGTCTCACAACTCTAATGGTTTTTTAATTGTAGAATATTATGAAAAAAATATTTTTTACTATATTTACATTTTATAAAATAAATAAATCATGATATGAAATTCTATGGTGCATCTGAACTCATGTACAAAATAATTGCTGCATAACTTGTAAAACATTAACCACCTCAGTCCTCTGGCAAGATCATTCAAGAGATGTACTGTAAACAAATTGCTTTTTATAAACAGAAATAAGAACTCTAAGAATTACAAAATACATAATGATTTACAAATTAAAATCTCTCATAATTCAAATCATTGCAGTGGCATCTATTTGAAAAGTGTAACAACTGGTAGCATTAAAGAAAACCAATCATAATGTTTCTTATCCAATCTTCTTTTTACTTATATTTTTAGAATTAAACTTTTCCTAACATTTTGCAGCGATTTTTAATAAATATTTAATAATAATTCATTTTATAATTTATTTAAAAAAAGCATCTCCATTATGTGGTTTTTTTCTGTTTTACTTTTTTATAATATTTCTATTGTAAATTATCAATATTTTTAAATTAACTATTTGTAATTTTGACATAATGTCAAAATATTAAGGTTTCATTTGTTAATAAATTTTTTTATTGATATTTAAAATTCTAATCTAACAATATTTTTTTATTCTTAATGATGCAACTTATCTCTAGAGAATGTATATTAATTTTGATCTGAGAAGGTATATGTGATTCTCACTTGCAATGCTCAATACTTGACTCTTTAACAAATCAAGATGGGAAATGTTAGCTAAAGCATGCTTTACAGAGATAAACCTTTTAAAAAAGGTCCTGATGATTATAAACATAATTCTTTTTAGGAAATCGGTCGTGTAATCATCATCAAAGCCAATATCTCCATTTAGCTGACTAAAATAATACATCAAGGTGATATTCATATTTAGCTAGTATGAGATTATAAAAATTCTTTTTTTATTTTATGTCATGCTTTTAGCCTTGTGTTATTACAATAGAATATCTTTAAATATGTATTTTTTCTAAAAGTTTGAATACTTTACAAAATAATAAAAATAATTGTTTTATAGAAATCAGTTCTGACAATGATTATTAATTATTATAACTTGGTCATCTTGATCTTTTTTTTAAAAGAAAATATACGTATTCAATGATGAGAGCTAAAGCTATTAAATATGTTCTGATAAACAACTGAATGCGCTTATTAAAAAAAGGATTATACAACAGCAACTCTTTTAAATTATATGGATACTGTTTGGATGATAAACATAAAAGTGATAAGTTAAACAAGTTTTTAATAATACAAGAAATTATTTTGTTAACCTTGTCTGATTATTAAAAGTTAAAAAGAAAAAGTAAATTACATTTACAAAAAAAAAAAGAAAAATTTAATTTAGAAAACAACAACAACAAAATTAATAATCAAAGAACTGCTTGACAAAATCATTAAAAAAAACTAAATGTTTTTTTTATAATTATTAAATATACAGTTCATTCTTTAGAAGATTTCAGTTATCTTTTAAAAAGATATTTCCAAATTCAATATGCTGTCTTATTTTTTTCATGAGATGCTTTTAGAATTTCATATTTAAAGATAAGGTATTTTAAAATTAAACTTAATTTTGTCGGTCAATTCTTTACCACTAATTAAAGCAATAATTTGTTATTGTATTACTTTTGATTGAGCTAATCATGGGATATTTCAAGCGTTGAATTATGGGCCTACTGTCAAACACTTTAGTTCTTGTAACTAGCTGGCACCTGAAGTCTACCTCAAAACAAATAAAGTGCTTCGATAGTAGGGGTTTGAATCTGGCAATCAAGGTGAGCCACAGTCTAGAAATGGTATCATGTGTTGCATAACTCAGTCTGACCATGGGTATTGTTGATAGCTCTACTATTGATGGTATTTTCCCCTCTGCTCGAAGGACCGGTTCGGTCACATAATATTTATAATATAAAATTATAAATTTATGATAAATAAGGTTTAAACCCAGTTAAACCTAGCATATAAAGTACTCTGGATCATCTTACGAATGCACCCAGTACAATATATATATATATATATATATATATAATATATATATATTTAGTTTCTATAATGCATTTACAAAATTTAACACAAAATGTCTATAGAAGTCAATTAAAAACAAGACACCTTCAAAATAGTTCCAAACTCTACATACCAATCATCACAATTTATGAATGTTACAGAAAAGACTAATGAGGATAAATTTTCATTAGGTGATGTATTACTAGATTATAAAGAATATTCAATACCCTCTAACTTTTCTATTTTAATTAAAACTTTAAATAAATTATGATGTAGATTTAAAATAATTATTAAATTATAAAGAATAAAATTGATGTTAGCTTATATTTGTCATTAAATCTCTGTTACAGGACATTTTCCAAAAAATCCTCTCATTTAATGCAGTGAAGAGATACAGATTCGTATCTAAAGGTTTTTAATAGATTCATCTTAGCAAAATAAAATACAACATAGTTTTTTACTTAACTGAGGAACTGTTGTATTCAGCCTCTCTCTTTTATGAATATATATTATATAATCACTGAATCAGCTAATTACATAATTATTTTAGTGATATAAACTCTAATTCATCATTTTCAATAGATGAAGAAAAAATGTCATACTTAAAATCTTTTAAAAATTATTGATAAGAATAATTTTATAATTATTCACTGAAATACTATACATGTAAAGAACACCTTTGCTGTCAACTTTAAATATAATTCAGATACAATTTTGAACATTTTACTTCTATTATTTTAAAAATACACTTATCTATCTATCTATCTATCTACCTACCTACCTACCTATCTATATATCTTTCTATTTATCCATCTATATACAGTCGCGTCTGGCATAATGAATAATCCTATAATGAACAAATGTTAAAAATTACACTTCCCACAATAAAATCAATACAGATTCAGTAATGAATATGGAAAAATACTATTGACTAAAATAACATGTGTATATGTACAATAGTTTGCTTTTTATTATTTTATTACAAATTTGTAATGATTATTTATTAATTTCAGTTCAATTATTTGCTTATTTGTACTTTATTTTACTCATGAACTGACAAAATAGAGAAACAAAATTGGTTAATAAAACTAACAAAACATAACAAGAATAATTTTTATTAGCAAATCTATTTCTTATACTCTCATTCTATAAACTTGTGTAAGATTAGCTTTTATTAATTACTCAATTCTTAAACAAGGTGACAGAACTGAAAAACAGAATTATACTTAAAAGCCAATAAATTTACTCAGTATGGTTTTTGTTTACATTTTTCTTGTAAGATTTGTTTTATTAAAAGAAAGTTTGATTATAGTTTTTGTTTATTTACATTTTCAAATTTATGCATCCAATGTATAAAAGTTTAATAAATTAATTTGATAGAATGTTTGCACTTACATTTTCAATTTGTTATTATATTTTTCTCGATAAAGGATTCTATTGAATGGTAATTTTGCCTCAGTTTATGTGACTGAAAATATTACCTCCAAACATGTCCACTTCATTGTATTTTAGATGATTGTTATAAAATTACTGTTTAATTTTTAAAAAATAATAGAATAAATTGACATTAATTCTGATAGATTTTATACTACAATTTATCTCTAAAAATATAAACATCCATTTTGTTAGTAATATACTTTTAAAACAAAACATTTATAAGTCTGTACACAAATAAAACACAAATTCTTTTTCTAAAAAAAAAAAAATGTTACAAATAAATACAAAAGAGCACAAAGACGATCATTTTAAAAGTATTTTTAAAAAACAACAAAAAAGTTGTCTGTAAATTATAAAAATTTAAGGAAAGAGAAGTTTGTGATTTTTTAGTGGCACTTTGAATAAGAAATAAAAACTATTCCCATAGAAAAATATTGTGTCAGAATGATTATTTTTTAAAAATAAATATCATGAATGAAAATTTAAGAAATATTAGAGTAGTGAAAAAAAATAACATGTATTTTATGATATTATCACAGTATCAAAGAAAGTAATATTATAAAATCAAACATTCATTAATGTATATTATTCTAAAGTTTTTCATATATTCAAGTCTCACTAATAATGTTTTTATAAAGAATGGATGCTACTTTTTAAAAAGTATTATGCATGTCAGTGAATTTAATAATTATATATTGAAAGATCAATTTATATACTCTAAATAATGTTTATAAATGTTAATGAAGATATTTTAATGTGAAACATAAAATTTTGATTCCAATTTATTTACAAAAATTATTATTTGTATATAACAAATTAAATCTCTTTCATAATTATAAATAATACAAAAACTCTGTAACTGAAAATAAAAAATAAAATTAATTTTAAAAAAACATACTTTTGATGCATTATTAATCATCATCATAATTATAAAAAAACCACTACTTTATCATTAAAAAAATTTCCTTTTTGCTTATTTGTTTTCTGTTTCATGAATGTGTTCTTAAGATGAGCCACTTTAATCTTTTTTTATTTTTATCATTTCTTTCTTTGTAAATCACCTCAACAATATTAGGATAAAAAAACATGTCATATTTGTTTTATGACTGTAAAATGCAGATGCCTTTGCTTAAGTTTATTTATTCTTTATTCTCTGTTATAATATTTATATAAATATGCATGTTTTTTTAATTAATAAAATAAAATTATATAGTAATATATTTTTTAAAAATAAGTACAAAATGTTATTAATATTTTTAAATAAACAAATGTAGTTAAAGAAAAATTTACACATCATCTTTTAACCATAGCTAAAGTTTAATGACACCAGGAATTGTGATTGTGGAAACTAACCACAAAATTCTGTATGACTCTAGAATATTGAAGCAAAATAATTCACAAAAAGCTCAAGTATTTGATTATTATTGCTAAAAAGTACATATTTTTTTAATTGACAACTTTTAAATATAATTATCATTCATGAAATGATCTTGCTTTATATTTATAAACTTTTTAGCTTTTTATAAAAGAACAGCATATAAGAAAGTAATATGGTATTTTAAAACAATTTAATAAAGAACTTGATAAATTATTATTAACATTATATGACAAGAATAACAGTTTACAACCTTCAGTAGATTCAAACTTATCAGGTTGTAAATCATCATTTAATAAGTTTAGAATTAATAAGGAATGTGCTTATTTATCTGTTTGTACTTATAGCTTTAATAACAATGTTACTGATTGATTTCAGAAAATATTCTATAAATTTTAATACTAAGAAAGACATTTCAATTGCAAAAAAAAAAAATGAATAGAAGTAAAAACAATTATACATTTTAAACTCCATCAGCACTGTTCAGTGCTTGTCATTGTTCATTCGTTGAAGTTCAGTTTTCTTTTTGAAATTATGGAAAAACTGTGAAGACTATGCATGCGCCTGTGCCACAATTCTCTTCGGTGTTTTTTTTCTTTCCATAGGTAATCATCATTTTTCTCTACGATAAAAAATAAATTTTTTATTACTTTTTTTGTGAATAACATCAATTGTTTTTTTAAGTTTTTTTCATACTTTGTTCAATTATACGGAAACAAAAGTACATAAAGTTAATAAATGAGAAATATGGCCTCTGATACAGATTCTTCTAGTGATGATTAATCTGCACCATCTAAGCTCTTTGACTCTGAGGATGAGGATAGTGTTACTTTTAGTGATCTAGAAAAATATTTTTTGTCATCGTCAACAGAAGAAGAAACCCATTTACCAGCCAAAAAGAAAAGAAAAAACTATGAGTATTCTTCCAGATGATACCAAATAGACCAGTCCTGTCATCTAGTAACCATGATGTACATCCAAAGATAACCTGTGAACTGATAAATGTAGAGAATTTCACTAAAATTCCAGGTTTGAAGTTTTCTATAATAGATGAGTATTTAATTTTATAGTTTTTTTCTTATGTTATTCAATAAAAAACTTTTATCAACTGTTATTGAGGAAACAAATAAATATGCCACTAAAACAAAGTGTATGCTTGACTGGATGAATGTAACTTATGATCATTTTCATTGTTTTTGTTTTACTAATTTAGTTTTTATTTGTTATTTTACTAACTTGGTTTTTTACTAATTTCATTTTATATTTTATAGGCATATGACTACCTGATTGCCTTCCTTATTAGAATTTTGTAACAGCTTCATTACTGATTACTTTTGCCAATTGGTAAACAAGATCTGGAATTAATTATATTTTATTAATAATAATATTGAATAATATGAAATATTTTGCATATTTATATTAGATTATATGAACAGGTATGCTTCTCTGGAAGACATATCTTGAAAAAGGTAGAATATAAACATTTTTATATAAATATCTGCTATAGAACCTTTTTAGTAATCATTGACTGCCTCTTGAAATGAGAAATTTTTTCATATTCTAAATTTGTAAATTATTTCCTAATATTGGCAATGATTATTCAGTATGATGATGATGTTATAAACAGGATTGGTTTATCCAAAGTCTAAAATCAAAATAGTGCATCATGTTTATCATGCTTTTGAGTTTTCCCATAATTATTAGCAGAGCTTTCATGATGCATACATATACATCACTTTTATAATATACATATACCTGTACTATGATTATGATGATGACATTTTATTTTTTTATTGTATTTATAATGGTAAGTAATAATATTTCCAATTCCTTTATTATTTTTACATTCTGATAGAATTTTTTTTTTTTTATCTTTTATTAGAGAGAACTTTTTTTTTCCAGGCGCCTTGACAATTTGCAACAGTTGGGGTAGAAGATAAAAATGAAGAACTCTTATAGTAATATTTTTGGACATTGTAAAGCTATGGATTATTCAGGTAAGACTTATTATATATGTTTAGAATGACTTTTTGTGAGGAATACAAAGAAATTATCACTAAAGATGTAATTTGCATTTTAATTAATGTTAATTTCCAAATTATGAACAAACAATAAAATAATAATTATTTCGGATGTGAACTTTTTTTTCCTTATTTTTTATATAGTTATCACTATTTATTTTTATGCTTATTGTTTTCCTTAATTTTTATAGTTTCTAGCAATGTAATTGTTTTTGCTCTAACATAATTAAAACTGAAGTTATTGTGAAAATTGTGTCTCATGCCAGTATTTTTAAAAAATTCAATATGGCGGCTTAGTCCCAAGGAGTTAAGCTCTGCTACAAATACAAATATCTTTGATAAAAATATGCTACTAATATTCATATATTTTAAAATAAATGTAATATTGTTTTACTTCACAAAACATATAAAATTATAATAATGAATAAAGTCATAATGAACTTTACCAGCAAAACATATGTATATTTTTATTTTATAGCTTATATTAATCAATAAAATTTGTATGTGTTATTAATTCACACATTCTTATATCTATTCATTCCTTTTTCATAATATAAATATTTAAATTCCAAGCAATTTTGAAAAATTATACCATATAATATCAAAAATAATTAAAATTACCTATGTGATTATATAATATTATACCCAAATTTGGATATCTTCTGTTTTTCAATACATAGCAATGAAAAATCATAAATTACATTCATACAATGCTCATTATAAAATATCATACTTTTAAAAAAAAATGTTTCGAAAGTTTTAAAAATTATTAACCTATTTTCAAACTAAGATTATAGTAATCAAAATGTCTCTTAGTTCAACATCTCTAATATAAACATAAAAAAGTCTTAATTTTTTGATGTTAATATTTTTTTAGAATTAATAAATAAGAATTAATAATAAAATTCAAAGTTATGTATTTCTTTTTTTCTTGTAAGTCTTTTCTTGAAATTCTGCTGACAAGTTGGAGATATAACAATTTGCATGGTTGCTAAGCAACAGTATTTGTTCAAAGTTTTTCTCTCCCAACTTTCTCCTCCTCAGCATGTAAATTAACAATAAATAAAAAAATTGTCGATTTTTAATTCTGGAAAAATCACAAAAAATATTCATCATGTTGTGAAAAGATTTTTACAGTCTATATTTCTGCAACTTTCCTCCAGGATAATAATAATTTGTTTAATATCAACTAAAATATCCATTTAAGGTAAGTAATCCATTCCTTCCATGCATGTATGTTTCCAACTTCTTCAGTGATAGATGCATCATTCTTAGCAACATTTATTGAGCTCATAAATTCCAATATAAAACAAATGTATGATAATTTTTAACTTATATTCCAATAAGACACAATAAAACAGCAAATAAATGAATTTGGGTTTTAGTATTAAAAGTTATTTCTTAATATTATATTTTTCTTCCATTAATCATTTATTTCTTCTTTTAAAAAAATTAAGCAAATAAACAGCAATTATCATATTAAAATATTTATATTTTTTATATATCATTTTTCAGCAATTATATATTTTCCATAATTTATCTCTAAAATTTCTTTCTACACAAGTCCAAATCAATATTTTTTTTAAAGATAAACATTATTAAAACTGCAATTATTCAAAAATAATGATATAAGTATTCATAACACTCAAACTTTACACACCATGGGATTTATATGCCAAATTAGATCACTCCTGATAAGTAACATAACATAAAATTTTACTTTTAATCCTGTACTCATTATATAATTTAATAACTAATTAGTCTTTATGTGTCAGACATGATTGTAAACATGAACTCTATATTACAATGTATATTTTACTTTTTGTGCAAATAAATATTTTGAGAAAAAAAAGTATTCTAAAAGATGATACATTATAATTCATTTCTAATGTCTTTCAAAATTTAAAGGTAATATATATTTCCATCTTTTCCAATATCTTATATCAAAATAATGTCTTTTAAAAGTTATTCATTTTATCAATACAAGCATGGTCATTATATATAATATACTTCTAAAGAATAACTATTTATAATTTTGAAGTATTCTCTAACAAAAAATATTTAAATTCTTATATAACCTTGGTAAGAATATGCTTCCATAAATCCTTCAGAATTTGGTCATTAATTTGCTGATACACTTGACTATAAGTTTCTGCTCCATAAGTTAATTTTGAATTTTAATCAAACTTCTTAACAGTTTACTGATAGGAAATTTAAATTTGTTTACCCACACATATTGTTGAACCAAATATTAATTTTCTTTATCCTTTAGACTTTATAAAATAATAATATTTTAAAATTTTAAATAATTTACTATTAGGTTTCAATATATTATAAGCCAATAGTAATATAACTTTATACTGTTTAATAACAAGTAATCATTTAAACAAAAATAATTATAATAAAAAGTTTCAGCCCTAATGTTCACATGCTGTATTTATACCTCATTTATTAAGAAATTTGATTGGATAAAATAGAGTCAGATAAATAAACTAATTTGCATATTCCCTAAATTAAGTAGTTTTAAAATTGAAAATAAAATGAGTCATCTTTTAAATAAAAAATATAATAAAATATTTAATTCTTAATTTATTTTATAACTCTATTCAACCAAGCAAAATAATTTAAAATAATATAATTTATTAATTTTTACCAATTTATTAAATTATAAGCAAGTAGTTAATTTAATGTATCAATTTTAATCTACATTTATTAGATTAAAATATCTTTAAAAATTAGCTAAAATATTATTCCAAACTTATTTTATCATGTTCAAATGTTCTCACTTTATCAATAATTTTAGAAAGTAACTAAAACTTTCTTTGATTCCATGCAAGCATTACACAGATATTTCCAATCATGTGATAAGCTTTTTCAGACATAAATGTTGCAATTTTTGAAACTTACAGTCTGAAAAAAAAATTAAATGAATATTAAATCTAAAAAGATACATAATATGAAATATTAAATATAATAATAAAATTTAAAATAGTAAATTTAACATTTTGTATAACAATAACTAAAAGTGAAATATTTGATACACCATAAAATATTAAGAACTTTAATAAATAATTATTAAATAGTTTTAACTTATTCCAAGAACAGATTTATTAATTTATTCAAATATATTTATAAATACACTGTATACTATTGATTTTAAAATATTTATTTAATAGAATATTAAACATATTTTAAAGTATGGTTAATATCATTTATTTTAACCATCAAATATTAAATTATTCTGCTTTTATTTTATAATTTTGATAGCTAGAATGGTTTTAAAATATTCTCTAACTACTTATAAATTCATTTTAAAAAAGTTTAAGTCCCTTTATATCATTATAATTATAACATTACAACTATCTTCATTTAAATTTTTTTAAGAAATTGACCTTCTTCAGCATACCTAGCCTTAACAAAAAGATACATTTGGAAGAACATATATTGGTAAGACCAGTCATCCCATTGAAAAGCATTTTCAAGAACATGAACTGATGATTAGAAGAGAGAAAACAGATGTATCTAAGGTAGCAGACTGGTAGTGAACATATGTTCAATTGGGAAAATGCAAAAATATTGGATAGAGAAGAAAAGGTACAAAGAATAAAATTTAAAGAAGCTGCTCACATGGCAATGGCAAAAAATTCCTTAAGCCAACCTAGTGTGTCTATACATAATGTATGAAAACCTCTATTGCGCTTAGCAAAAAGTGGAGAAATCAGGAGGAATCTCACAGATAAGTATATAAAATTACTACAGACTGTGGTCTTTGGCAGGATGGTTCAGTTGGTTAAAGCATTACCTTAAAATTCAACACTCAAGAATCTAAGGGTCCAAGTTCAAATCCCATGCTAGTACTGTCACTGGTCAGGCCAGCAATACCTGAAGAAGAATGGAGGAAAATATCTGTTGAAATGTTGTGCATTTACTAACTTGTTTGATGGGCTATTACTAACAGTTGAATGTATTTGGAATATTTAAACAAAGTTAAATTTTTCTAAAGACATTCAATACACATATTATATAATGGAAATAGTTGAATATAAAAATACTACCCATATATGTAGTTTTGAGATATAATCGCATGAGAAATTTCCATAAAATAAAGATGTTAAGATCTATAAGAGCTTAATGTAGAAGCCTGAATATTAAGGTAGCATCATTAAGAGAAAATGACTACTTGTCATGAGAGCACATCTTATTTAAAAGGAAAAGAAGACCACATTTCATATATATATATATATATATATATATATATATATATATAT